>JAECUM010016333.1:0-35000 GCA_016617855.1 Megalonaias nervosa
TCATGTTGTCGTGGTTCTGGAGGTCCTTGATAAACCGGTGGCTTATCAGGCCATTCTAGCACTGACCTGATCGAAGACTGATACATGTCCAGAATTTATTTCAATGGCCGATGACAGCGTTGGCTCGTGGACGGTAATGGTAATCTTTGATTCTTTTCCTGTGATGGACTTAATTCTGCGCTGGAATTCTTCATTGATCTGTTCTATTTCATAAATGCCCGTTGGAATACTGACTACTTGCCATTCAGGAGTTCCATCGGGTTTATTTTTTTTTTTGCAAATACTAATGAATCGTTCGGTTGTAGTCCACCGAATGATTTCGACCTGATATTTGGCCAACTATAATAAACTCGTAATTGCGCTAATGCTATTTCGCTTGCTGGTATTGCGGTCGGGAAATTAATACTGAATTCAGGATTAGTTGAACTCGCTGATATCACTGTGGTTTTTACCGGAGCAGTATTAGTGACAATCTGTTGTAATAATTCCAATGACGTTGTCATTATTATTTTATTGTTGCTCTAAATTATTTATTTCCGTGATCGAATCACCCGTTGTAAATACTTCATTGTATATCCTTATTATAGTACTGAATTCTTCATCGGATATTATTCCATCGTTGAGCGACGAAGAAATCATCGATGATAATTTGGAATATGCTACAGTTGCTGTTTGTAATTTCATCGTGTACTCGTTCAATTTTTCATTTGTACACGTATTTATCTTTCTCGCGATATTAAATACTCCAGCGATCGTGGTTGACGATGAAACAACGATTGTTACAACGATCGGTGCTGTCATTGTCAACGTTGATAATACTACGCCGGTTCCAGCGATGATCGCGGAAACCGAATAAACGACCATATCAACGACAACCGCACGTCTACGATATTTTCTTATTTTTGCTGTATAATCATCGAAGATAGTTTTTAGTTTATTCTGCCATGTTGTTACTTGATCGTATCTGTATCTGTTAACGTCTATCATTATATTATAATAAATAATTAATTGAGGTGTTTCAGCTACAAATTCCAGACACCACCAGTAAGACGCCGAGGTTAATTTTTTATCAGATGATACCAGCATAAACGTTTCTTCGGTATCTTTATTTAACACTACAGATATAGTCCCAGAAAGTTATCGGTTGAATGACGCCACAGATACGTGGTAAAAATACTAAATTTTACAGAACTAAATACGGACAGCCTGTACACACCAGTTACTTCTGCGGTATGTTTGATAGTGTTATCGCTTGGTGTCCATGTTGATGATCCTGATGATACTGTGTACACGATATTGCTAATTTGTTTGTGTGGAATTTTAATCAGATTGGTTTTCTTGACTATATTAGAAATTCCACTGACAATATCAATGAGTTTCGTGTTAACGTCGGCGAGTTAATATCAACGGTTGGTGGACTTCCAAAAAAAATCATTAGTGGTTCTGTTTACGTTTCTACGAAAATTCATAAACAGTTGTATGTGATTATAAAATTCAGTTCTACGTGCGATCATTCCATCATTAATCGTCGACAACGAAGTTGTCATCGGAATATTGTTATCGTCTACATATTTTTTTGTTGCAGCGTCGAGATTATCTGTTGGTTCTCCGACATTAATAATTTTATTGTTATTCATGTTAATGACGCCATTCATTATATCAGCGGCTTTTAACACTCGTTCACTTAAGCTATCTCCGATCGACGACAGACTAACAACACTAGGAACAAGTTTACCCTCTTTGTCGTATACAGCAACAAGACCTTCTCGCGATAATCGATTACGAATAATAATATCGTTGATTGAAATATTACTCGTCTTCAATTTTCCTTCACGGTTTTGAAATACAACAAGTTCGTTTAGAACAACGTTGGTAAGACTGAGCATGTCAGATAATTCGTCGTTGATCTGTTTTGTTACTCGCATGAGTAAGTCTTCGGATGGTGCTTGTTGGTTTTTTTTTTAGTTTCAGCTGATCTTCCGTAAATTTCTACCATTATATGATTAGTGTTTATTTAAATCCATGACCCTGTCATCGCACTGGTATATTCGTGTACAGTTTTATGAGGTGGTTTCGCTGATCTTGATACAGCATCAAGTACTGCTAGTGCCTCACGGCCACATATCGGCGGGTCGGTTATTTTTTGTATTGGTAGCGTTGAATACCTGACTGGAATACTCTGAAGACTGTGAATATATTTTAAAAATTCTTTTGGTGGTGCCAATCCGTACGAATCAAAATAAATAATATCCCGTGGATCAATTGCGTATGCAACCCAATGAGTGCTACGACCAGAGCTTTTATTAAGATTAATAATACCGGTTTCAATCAGATTTGGATTTTTCGGTAATTGATCACGCATAAAAACACCTCTGAAATTTTTGATATTTAGTTGCTTAGTAGCATCAAGTAAATCAAAGTTAGACATCGGGAAAATCAACGAGTCCCTGGAAGTCTTAATCCTCTCCCTTATCGAGACCCTAGAAGTCTTAATCCTTTTCCGTATCGAGACCCTGGAAGTCTCAGACCTAGACCTGTTCGTTTCCTTTTTTTAAATCCTCGTCCAGTTGCTTTCTTTAATGCCATTTCAGCAGCTGTTCCAACTGTACCTAACGCAGCAGCTTTTGCAATAGCTGGAGCGGCAGCGGCTATCAAAGCTGGGATAGCTGCAAGAAGTGAAAATGCCCCACCAGTCTTAACGATGTCGCTGATGGCACCGGCAGAAAGATTTACTCGTATACCTTTCTTTGATTGCTTAGCTTCATTGAAACGCTTTAACTGGCGTTCTGTCAGAGATAATTTATTTTGGCCACCTGCGATTTTTTCTTGTTTTAATGATATTTTTATTCCACATCGCTTCGCTGATGCTGACTGAAGTCTTTTAATCTGACTAGGAGTCAGACTGACACTAACATGATGATATGACATTTATGATATATTTCATGATCTAATTACAAGTTTTCTACTGGCGCATCGATAACTCTCATGCGACCACCAACACCTTCAAGTAACATCGTTTTATCGCTGAGTATAGCGGCGATTGCTCTATAATTAGCACCTCCAGCATTGCTAACACGAGCTCGAAAATGTACGTCAGCGATGGACTGTCTAAACAAATCCAAATGTTCATGATCTAATTACAAGTTTTCTACTGGCGCATCGATAACTCTCATGCGACCACCAACACCTTCAAGTAACATCGTTTTATCGCTGAGAATATCGGCGATTGCTCTATAATTAGCACCTCCAGCATTGCTAACACGAGCTCGAAAATGTACGTCAGCGATGGACTGTCTAAACAAATCCAAATGTTCCAGCGAAAAATAATAAATCGGGTACAGCGTTGTAAAATCTAGTTGTGATATTTGTAAACCAGTATCAATATTTTGATCACGCCCCATAAACGACCATAATCGATGATACGCACGCGACACATGATTTAGCTCAAAATTCAACAAAATATCCTCCGATGCTTCCTGATGTCCATTTATTCGCAGCGACACCTCAGTGACACCGAATTTGTCAAATATCATAGCGCTTTGTTCTTGATTATTTATTCGTGTAACATTTTGAAGCGCAACGAATATATGTCGCGGCGCAGAGATACCCTGTTGAGATGCTATCTGCCATGTAGATAACCCATTAACTGCGCTTTGAACAGATCTGTGGTTATTGTTAACCATGATAGCGCCGTCTTGCCGCCCCTGTCCATGAAAGAAAGCAGTCTCTGTTCTTCGGGTATTGCTGGAGTCATTACTGGCATCCACAATGAAAATTTTGTCAGAACTACCTTACCAGCATCACCGGCGGATCGCCATATTGCAGCATCGTCGGTTGCTTTTCGTACGAGCACAATTGTATGTTTGGCTCCAAAAATAACTTTTCTAACAAGTATGCAGAATCCAAAAATATTTGATAGTGGAATCGCGCAAGAAAATCATCTACGGTTACCCTGCAACATCCGTTGACGTGTTGCATATCCCAAGTTGAAATTTTGATTAACACTTTACAATATCGAAAATGGATTGGCGGGTCGGGCACAATTGTATGTTTGGCTCCAAAAATAACTTTTCTAACAAGTATGCAGAATCCAAAAATATTTGATAGTGGAATCGCGCAAGAAAATCATCTACGGTTACCCTGCAACATCCGTTGACGTGTTGCATATCCCAAGTTGAAATTTTGATTAACACTTTACAATATCGAAAATGGATTGGCGGGTCGGGCTATCATTCCAGCTGGTTGCGGATCAGATGCAGTAGCAACCGGTGTTTGTTCCAAAAGATGCTGTCTGTTGTTAGAACCGTCCTTGTAAAACATCATTGATGGACCAGCTGATCTTGAATAATCGTCGCTGTATCTTGCAAGGCCAAGTATCATCGTGGCAACGTCAACATCTTTTGAATCGATTCAATATTTCTTCCGTCGATCATGTATGTGGCGCTGTCGAACGACGCCATGATGCCGTTGTTAACAAAGCCAATATTAAAATTATCTCCGTATTCATTATTATCTGTTTTTAAAATTTCACCTTCGAACTCGATAAATGCTTCAGCGGGTAAGAAATATCTACTTGTATTTGAACTTGTAATTCAATTCGTCCACGCTGATCTGGCTGTCGCGCATCGTAAGAATAATATTGATAATCGCGTACAGACCCATCCTTGAGAACCTGTGCGTCAATATCAAATGCTTTATCAGGCATGCGTTTGACCATTATGTTATTGGTCATCATCTAATACGAAGACCACTTTCCGCTATCAGATTTGATACTGTGTTTTTATCTCCCTCCTTTGCTAACTCTGCTAGTTTTTGACTTGCGGCTTGATTTATTATTTTACTAACACTTGCAGGCATCACTTCGGTGCTGGGTAATTTTACCGGCGGATGTTTTCGTCGTACTAATCGTGCTAGTCTTTCCTTGATTGCGGAAAATGCTTTACCGGCGACGTCACCGGCAGCGCTAATACCTTTTTCACGAATAACATCAATAGCTTTCATCGATAATTGCTTCGCGATCGGTATTGCTTTTGGGGCGATTCTTGAAAATAAATCCTGAACGACATCACCGAGTCCATCTCCGTAATATGTCTGGTATACAGGTAATCTTGAATTTATCACCCGGATCATGGTTGGTTTGCGAAAGCCAGCATGTATAATCATATTATAATATCTAGTGTTTAATCACGGTAATAATCATCAGCGATTTCATCGATGAGGGACCGATATACTCCAACGTCCATGACGCCACCGGTAAATAGTCGTTGACAAATTGATAAGATTTCGTTGATTGTTTCAGAAGAATTATTACCAGCTCGTTTTCCACCGATTAAAATTTCTAATCTATCTACGTCGGCAAGGATATTATCGGGACAAGTAACAAGGTCACTTCGAGTAATACCACTTCCAGTTGCATCTTCATCGGGACCTAATAAAATATCAAGGATATCTGGGGATTTTTCTCTGGAAGATTCTTCAGATGGTACTTGCTGTTGTCGTTTTAACTTTTCTTTTTGTTGTTGTTCTTTTCGTAGTTTTAGTTCTTTTGCTTCTTTTACTCGCTGTTGTTCTTTTCGTAGTTTTAGTTCTTTTGCTTCTTTTACTCGCTGTTTTAAACCTTTTGTTGATTTTTGTACTCACTGTAGCGGCGATGATGGTTGTTGTGGGTCCATTGATAGTTCTATTTCTTGCTGTTTTGGCGATAATGATTGTTGTTGTGCTTGTTGTTTTGACTGTTGTTGTAATTGTTCTCATTGTTTTAGTGGTAATTGAATATATGAAAAATATATATCTATCACATGAGTATATTCAATATATCTTGGATCGTTGTTTCGAGCTTTATCAACGCCATAGTATATGCGAAACATCCATTTGTACCAATTTTCGCGACTTATAGAATCATCGGCGTATTCAGGTTTTAAAATGTTTTCTCGCTCATCATAACTGGCCACAGCCATTGCAGCTAAATCTGTAATATTTTTGGTGAGTTTGATTTGTTTAATGAAATCTTCAGAAATTGTATCATACATATTAACCCTGGCTCGTGCTTCTGATTGTTGACCGTCGCCTTCCGCCTGGCTTGCATCTGGTATTTCCGGTGGCATCGCAGTGGCTATTTTCTCCAGAAGTTCTCGTAGATTTTTTTTTTGTCTTTTTAGTTCTCTCCGCTATTTTTTCAGTTGCCGCCACGCCCTTTTTCGACACTTCAAGAATACCTTTAGCAGTACCAGTGACAGGTTTAAATAATTGCTCTGTGGATTCTATAAATCCTTCCTGTGCTTGTTGACGCTCTTGTAATTTTTGCTTAACACTATTATGAAGCGGAAGATATTTCTGTATTGCTTCTAATCGCTCTCGAGCTGATCTTGCTGAATGAGCTTCACCGATCATTATTGATATAATAATGAACAATCTTTTTAAATCGATAGCAGCAGGGAGGGTGCGACCACATGTGATTTTTTTTTATTCCATTTTTCAAAAATAAAGGCTCTATTGTTCGTAGTCGTTTTGTTTCAAACATAATTTTTTTTAGCCCTTGTAGGAACCCTTATTTTTCAAAAATAAAGGTTCTGCGGAAAGTGGTCTGTTCACCCTCCCTGCTGCTTGGACGATCACTGCTTTTAAACACTGCTGTGACATTGACAATTAAACTAGATATGCATGTATTCAATCCAAATCTTTGCAAACTTATCCAGTTCTACCACAGGAATACAAATATCATCGCTTTCTTTTTAAACATTTAATTTTTTTCTTTTTTAAACTTAATCAAGCTAATAAAATAATGTGAATCCTTTCATAGCAAAAAAACAAAAGAAAAAAAAAGACAGCAATTAATCAACGCATTTGATAGATTCAATTTGACATTATCACTCATGTAAATTCCATGATGTAGTAAATATTCGTACTTATAAGTATTCTTTGATACTATTTGCTGGTTTTAGTCGTTGAACTGATCAATGTTATGTCATGCCTGGACATCATGTATTTTGATTTTTATTACATTTCACTTTGCCATTCAAAGCTAGCATTTTGGACCGGACTGAAATAATATGAATGCTGCTGGAAAATGAAAAATATCTCTGTCCATAACCTATTAATTACTTCTCTATTTCAGACACTTAAATAAACAACACATTTTTAAACCTCTTATGGAACTAAACAATGAATAGTGTAAACATGAATTCGGTGAGTATACTTTGCTACATAGTATATTTAACATGATAATTATCTATTGGAGTACTGGAGCATAATTATCTATTGGAGCACTGGTGTATAATTATATATTGGAGTACTGGAGTATAATTATATATTGGAGGACTGTAGCATAATTATATATTGGAGTACTGTAGTATAATTATACATTGAAGTTTGTACTGCTGAATAGTACGGACAGAAAGATTGCGACCTGGATATATAATAAATGTTGTAATCATGTTACTGTCCGATCGCTCCGGCGGCCAAGTGGTTAGAGCGTCCGCCTCGGACGCGGGAGGTCGTGGGTTCGATCCCCGGCCGAGTCATACCAAAGACTTACGAAAATGGTACTAACAGCTGCCTCGCTTGGCGCTCAGCATTAAGAGGTTAGTGTTAGGACTGGTCGGCCAGGTGTCAGGATAATGTGACTGGGTGGGACATCATGCTACATGTCTGCGGCATGATGCCCCAGTGCTAGACATCACTATAAACTGCAACACTGCAGAAATCGTAGCGATATGACTGAAAAATTGTTAAAGCTACGTTAAAAATCCATATCGCACTCACAGACATGTTACTGTCTATGGGGCATATACATATTATCGTCCGATACAGTAGAGGACAAAACAAACTTTATTTTATTTTAAAGCGCACAGTCAGGTCATATATATATATATATATATATATATATATATATATATATATATATATATATATATATATATATATGTTTGTGTGTGTGTCTGTGTGTCTGTGTCTGTGTGTGTGTGTCTCATCTGAGTCAAGTACAGTCGGTGTTCTATTATATATTAAATAAAAAATTATGCAATATAAATAAGAGAGAGAGAGAGAGAGAGAGAGAGAGAGAGAGAGAGAGAGAGAGAGGAGAGAGAGAGAGAGAGAGAGAGAGAGAGAGAGATGGGGGAGAGACATATATACAGTTAGAGAAACAGAGACATGCACTCAGAGAGTAAGAGAGACAGTAAGACAAACTGACAGCCACATTCACACACAATACATTTTTAAAACGCTTATCGAACTCCACTGTGAATAGTGGATAGTGAGAAAGGCAGAGAGACAGTGAGAGATACAAAGAGAGAGAGAGAGAGAGAGAGAGAGAGAGAGAGAGAGAGAGAGAGAGAGAGAGGGTGAAGGGAATGGGTCTATGACTTGAATGAAAATACTTTCTATCTAGATACATTTAAATTAATATATTAAAGGGTCGCAAAAGGTGTTCAAATTTTTTCCAAGTTTGATTCAGTAAATATTCCACTGAATGGCCGTTATCAAGTATTAATTTTGTGCTGTTAACTTCAGCCATGGCCCAGTAAGTAATATGATGTTCAAGCTGGTTTATCATGACTCAACGGGGCGTAAAATCGCGTCACCTCTAAACTGTTCACTATGCGTTGGTCAAGTGTTGTTGTGTTTGGGTTTAACGCTATTTCTCAGCGCATGGTAAGCTATATATAGCATCCAGTATAAATGGCGAAGGAAGAATCTTTATAATATATCGTGCACGAAAATGGACATATTCGCTACTTAATTTGGCATAATAATACAAGTAATGATAGTGCTTCTTCAAGCAGGGGCCTTTAACAGACAAAAAAGTGCCCGATACGGGACATATTAAGCTGTATCCTGATTTCAATGAACCAATAATGCCGTGTTTGTGCCTGACGGAGGGAAAGTGCATGCATACATGTATGAATGTAATTAGATATAGATGACTTATATGTATGTTTGTACTATAACACAGCATCTTTACCTATGCTTAAATGAATCGGAAATTGTTACAAATACCTTACCTAAATTATGTATGTCTCGTGCCTCGGAATATTTCATTCGTTATGGAATGTGTGGATTTTGATCTACTTCCAGGTTAGGCTTGCTTTGTTTACATGTCCCCTACACCCACCGCGTTCTCTACATCATGCTTGATACATATTACAGATAATACATGTACATATTACATTATGGATGTGAAATGAATATATGAACTTAACCATACCTTGAGCGAAATGAATCCTTGTATCCGATCACTGTGTGTCACTACGTTGTGTTTTTATTTTAGAACACATAACTAACACTGACAATGAACTCAGTTTGCATATCCAGTTCAATCCGGTATTTCAATATACTTCCTCGTTGTTGGGCACAATGTAAACAGGTAATTATAATATCAGTCATGTTTAACACTATAGATGTATCATAGAAGACTACACAAATGAGTCATATTTGGTATATGCCAGCCGCGTGTGCTCGATACCGGTGGATGGGTAAATTTTTCGCACATTTACATCATATAACTGTAATAAAGTTATCAATTATTATACGTTACAATTGAAGACAATTTACAATCACTGATACATATAAAAATAGCATCTTGAAACTGTATGCTCGTACTGAAATCTAATTACACATTATAATGAAGGGCATATCCAGAAGTATCGTTTAGTGTAATTTTTTGTTGTTGTTGTTGTTGTTTTTGTGTGTGTGTGTGTGTGTTTTTTTTTTTGGTTTTCTAACTGGTGGGTGGAGCTTAAACAAGTAACCGATGGGTTTTGTGTGGGACAAAATGCCCGGTTTGGGCCCAGGGGAGATAAGTCTCCTGAAGCTCCTGCAACTTTTGAAAATAACCAGTATTTTTTGTAAAGTCATGCATGCATTTCGTATCGTATAACCTTCTGCTTTACAGTGGGATCTTTTTTATTTTCTGAGCAAGAATTTAATTCCATGTCTGTGAGTTTAGCCGTGGAAAACGATGCAGATAAAGGTGGCTATTTTTATTTGGATTAGAAGTAGGATGTTTGAGTTTCTCTCCTGTGGAGCCTACTCATCTAAGTCACGTAGAAGAAAAGTCTTTTATTAAACTGTAGTTCCAAACATCCAATGTCGGCATAATAAAGTAATGTTGAGGATTTATGCAACTCGTTAGTGTAAAAAGGGAATAATAATAATAATAATAATAATAATAACAACAACAACAACAACACCAAAAAGAACAACAACAACAACGACAACAACAATACTACTACTACTACTAATAACAACAATAATAATATAATAACAATAATAATAAAAATAACCACAACAACAACAATAATAATAATGACAATACTACTACTACTACTACTACTACTACTACTAATAATAATAATAAGAAGAAGAAGAAGAAGAAAAGAAGAAATGAACAAAACTTACTTTCTTAAATGGGGGAGGGGAAGATATATTATGTTATTTTTAAACAAAGGCTAATATCACTTTTCTAGATCTGGTATGAGTCGTAGGGGTTCAGAAGTCTAATGTCGCTAAAATGAGTAATATCTACCCGCTGAATCCGAAACAGCATCCTGAAGTAACTGAGTATTTCAACATTAAACACGGAGGGAATTTCGTTTGAATGTACTATGATAACAGGTTCGCAGCCCGAGTAATTATTTGTGTGCGTTTGAATATATCGCATTTAAAACACTAGATAAATAAATAATGAATTTCAAAATTAAAGGGCTAACTAGCATTACATCTTACCTTTGTCAAATAACTCAGTTTAATGCTATAATTAAATAAACTATTGTAAACATATATAGTTTAAATTTTAATAAATAGAAAACAATTATTTTAGGTACAAGCATTTGAGCATTTGATATATTTACATATCAATAATAATTCAGTGAACAGATAAATTACAATATAAGACCCTGCTAAAATGTTTTAAAGTATGTCGTGCAGGTGCAGACGTCAAGATGTACAACATCGTATTGAAGTTTAAACGATCCTTGCATGCCATAAGTAGTAAAATCAATATAAAGATTCAGCATATATTTTCAGATACAGAAATATCGTCTGAATGCATTTTACCATTACCTTAATACCGCTCTTTTAATGCAACAAACAATGGCATAAATCTAAAGAAGAAAACAAAGTAACAAAAACTCCCAAATCAGTACAACCAGTAATAACCCTAATATTCCTCTTCGTCACGATATTAATCGAAAATAAATATCTTTTTGAGAAAACGGTCTTGAAATAAAACAACGTTTTGAAACCAAAAAAAAATGATGTTTTTATTTGTAAATAATTTGATGAGCAAGAACATTTAAATACTGCTAATGAATAGATTTAATATTTACAAATGATGGACATGCATGAATGAAGGATGGCCCTATTTCTTTCTACCGGATATTCAAAGGGCTAAAATAAGAAAGGATAGCTAGAATGAATAAAGGTATCCGATTGTATGTGGTATATATGTTTGGAGGCAAAGTGCCTAATATAATATATTATAGCAGTCTGCTTCGACTCTAGAAAAATTGTAAACATTATATCTGCAATTTAATTTTGGTCGTAGAGCATATAATTTAGATGAAAACATTTCAAGAAAACTTCATCAATAATTATCAGATTGAAAATTTAGGCAAAACCTAAGCTATTGGCACTGATGAAATATTCTGTTTCCAAATGATACCATTGTGGGCTACACCAGTAATCTATAAAAGTCATCATATACTTTGAGTCTAGGAATATATAACACTATGCCTACTTTGTACAAATGGATCTCATGCAGTTGACAAATAGTCTGCAACAATTCTTCAAAAGACACCTTTCAAAGTCACTGCCAGAAACGAAGAGAACGTGACGTATAATGGTGTAGACAAGACGGGTGCAAATCCTGATTAAGAATGATATGGAAAAGACGGGTACAAAATCCTAACTAAGAGTATTGTAGAAAAGACGGGTACACAATTCTGACTAAGAATTATGTAGAGATGACGGATACAAATCGCGACTAAGAATGTGTAGATAAGACGGGTACAATATCCTGACTAAGAATTATGTAGACAAGACGGGTACAAAATTCTGACTAAAACTTATGTAGAAAAGACGGGTCCAAAATCCCAACTAAGACTTTTTTAGATAAGAATGCACTTATAGTCATATTCTGCACTTAAGCATATTTCAAAGTAAATATATTACGAGACAAACATAAGGTTTATCAATATGACGATAGGTACCGGAGCATGTGCACGTAACGTTTTAAAGTTTAATATCTATGAGACTATTTTTACTTTATCGTCTTTGTCTGTTGTGTCTACCCCTTGATTGAAACGGTAAATGTCAAAGCCATAATTCTATATTTTGTTTTATAAAAAAGCTACAAATTAATATGTTCAGCTACTACAGAAACAACTTGCCCATCGGATTCGAAAAGCAAGCCTTGTACACTCTCAACGATATCAGTCAATTGTACTGCTACTTTTTCCAGTCCAATTAACTCAGTCAAATATAATGCGTCCTCCTCCTAACCAAAAATGTGTAATATGATCTTGACAGGCATTTGCAACTTTGCATCTTCAGTATTGCGAACACTGTATTAAAATCCCATAAAACGTGTACACATAACTATTACTGAGTCCCAGGTTCTTGTAGGTTACATAGCGCATGTTCAGATTTCTTCTTTTCTATCACTTCACAGACTCCTCTGTTTTCTCTCCCGTATGCATTAGAGAGACAGTGAGAGTCAAAGAGACCAAGATCATAGTGAAAGCACAGAGGATTTTGATGAAATTATGACCCATGTTTATTTAGAAGAACAGCGATCATTAATATATGTTATAATTATTTTGGTCATAGCTGTTATTCATTTATATCTGCTTGGTATGACCGTCGCTTCAGCCAGCCCACAGCTGGGCTTATATCGCGCTTTTGAGGAGACAGAGTCCTTTCCTACAAAAAACGGACCTAATTCCGGCTGACGGATGACAAGAAGATGGGTCCCTTTATCATCGGAGAATTTACAGCCGGTAGGGCAAACGACTATATGTGAATGACGCACCGTATTATTACCGATCTTGAAGAGGTGGATTTTCTAGTACGCAACTTCCGCGAGACACACTATCTGCATACTTATGACAAGGATACTCTAAAGATTGTCATTACTTACTAAACGGTTCACAGCCGCAAGACAAGCACCTCCAGACTGCAATGTTTGCCAGGTTTCCATGTCTGGCAACGCGGCCATTAACCGTATCAGCATGCTGCAAAGTTTTCCCACTACGCCATACGTGTCTGGAACTGGTCCTATTTATATTAAGCTTGCACTCTTGGCCAGACTATAAATAGTTTGAAATTATTAAAGACCGTACAAGCTGCTACGAATGCGCCGCCCTGTTCTGCAGCAATTATTATAAAATGGCAATAGATTATATTTCTGGGCACAGTGGATACCACCTTGATACACAGTGTTACGTATCGGCTCGTTTAAAGTAACACAAAGAAAAGAGTGACTAAAACAAGCTTTGTAAGTTTTAGCAAAAATAATTTATTTCCCTAGAAAACACGATGAAAAGGTAAATATATGAAACAAGACTTACGATTTACGAAGAAGATCCAAAAATTTGTCCTAATATTGTGAAAACACATAAGTCCTGTTACTAAACAGTTTTAAATTGACGTAGTCTGAATCTCAATTCCGTTCCAAGATGGCGGATGATGATGTCAGACGAAGGTTAAACACAAATGTCCGGAATTTCCACTGTGAATCACTATTTGTATTGTTCTGTTCCAATTTAGAAATAATTTCAGCAAATGTCTTTGTCCAAAGCCAGTTGTGTAGTTCTTCAGGGAAAATAATTATTATTTAGAAGGTAGACGAAGTAGAACTATCCTCAATAACAAAACACATGTTATTCTTCATACGTACGAACGAACAACTCTTTACAGCACAAAAGAATACCTTCATAAGGTATTGAAAACTCTATATGATGTTATGATGTGAAACTCTAAGATGTTAAAATATGACTCGACTAGTTCGCAGGTACCTGAATATTTTAAAGCAAACTCATACGTCATTTCATGTACACGCATGAAGAAATCGTGGAGATTTCAAAATATCGCCAACGTAGTACAGAATGTCAACAAGTATTATTAGTAATGACCGTGGTCACAACCAATCATTTACAGAGCTATTTCCAACTGTTTACTTAATATGACAAAACCGTCATGCAAAAATCGTGCTTACGCGAGTCACATCTACATTTTAAATAAACACGATGTTTCTAACAAAATATCAGACCCTGCGAACAAATCATCATCATAATAATAATTATATTTAATGATATAAAAATGAAATAAAAATGAAATAAAAAGAATTAGAAAGAATTAGAAAAAATTCAAATTTTAACACACATGTAATTTAACTACAGGGTCGTAACAACAGCGACTGTTAGACAAACCTCAATAATGGACTTGCTAGAATAGCGAAACTGAAGTGCTAGGATCACCAGTACCCAGCACCGCCTTTCATATTGCTACAACGCAGGAGGCTCTAGTAAGACGACACGCATAGTCAACGTCTTTTGTAACTGCAACCCGTCCGTTCCCACAAGAAACGAACCTAACTGCATCTGTCGGAAATGGGTCGCCATTATCATCGGTGAATTTAAAGCTGGTAGGTAGAACGACTGCAAGTAAATGGCCTGAACATAATGTATCGGCCATACCGCGCTGATACGAATGTGCCGCCCTATTGAACAAAAAGCATTTCACAAAGTGCATTAATATGTATTTATGGGAACAGTGGAGACCCCAAGATACACTACAGCTACTAGTCCAATCCCAACTATTGGACTTGCTCGAGGAAGAAAACTGAATTGTTGAGCTCATCAGCTCCCAGGGCCAACAATTAGATGGCAAAGCATCCGTGTTAATATTGCAGGAGGCTCTAGTTGGTCGACACGCTCAGTCGCCTTTGTTCGTAACTGCAATCTGCCCTAAGTTGGGGTGTAAGTAATGCAGTGATACCCGCACGAAATCCAACCATAGTGTTGTTTTCTCTGGAACGGCCAAAAAGAACGGACACCATAACGTATGGGTCACAAATACATCCCCAGGGTTATTATTGGGACTACAGCCGGCCATGTTCTGATCACCTTTCTTGCATGGCTAGAGCTGCGGTACCATCAAACTGTCTGCTGTGGCGACCAATGCCAAACAAATCCTAGCGCCAGAGATTCGCATCATGACTGGCTGCACGAGTATGTCTAGCACTACGAAGTGTTTGAGAAAGAATATGGTGCCAACGACGAGGCGCTTAAACCTGGAATTGAAGATGCGCTTCAACTTTGACAGTGTCCAGTGCCAGGAGACGCAAATGGTCGTATGTCTTTGTTTTGTTTTGTTTTTTTTTTTTGTTTGTTTTTTTGAGCAATGTAAGCCCTCTGAGAAGCTCGTGGTCTCCCGCACAGAGTCAAGAGATAGGACACAGGCATTGTTATTTCAGCTACAAAACAGGACTTTCCGCACATGCCGATTCCTGACATGTACTACCCACAGGCAGCCATTGCTAAACTATCTTTGTTGCCATTCCAGGGATAAACAAGCAGCGGAAGCATTCTGCCAAAATATACAGCTGTGGAATCCGTTGCAGAAAGGATCACCCACCGGCGCTTCGGCTATGAAATTACTTTGCAAATTTCAAAGGGACTTACTATTAAAACCTTCACATTTTATGCATTGTCGACGGATACTTATAATTCTCCTACCTGTCTCAAGTCGATCGCCACAACCACAAGGGAAAATAGGTGCAATTTTACCCAGAATTCATAGGGGCGTCTGCCATTCCAGAGCTCTATATGTTCACATTATTTACGGACTTCACGAAAGGTGGGACGTACTTATCGATTATGTCAATAAATCTGGTCCTGAACGAAACGCCTTCCAGCACATGCTTTTTGGGATGGGGCAACAGTTCGTTGATCTGTGCACTATCTCTGCTTTTGCATAGCTAACGACGTTGCCTGCATTATATTTCGCTGTTTTTATTCAGTGGAAGTACTTGTGGCAATACGATTTACATACACTCGTGATTGTTCTAAAAATGAATATCAAATCAAACAAACCTCTTGGCGAACCGGCAGCACTATAACTGGCATTATATTCTTTCCTGATACCAGTGCAGGGATCTGGGAAATTACGTTCAGGCCACGATGAACGGCAATTGGAAAACACATATTTCTTGTGAGATTGACCGTAACCAGTCGGAAATGTAACGCAGGCTGTTATTTCTGGAATCACGACGGACTGCAATGAAGGGTTTGGGCGAGTCAGCATCAGGCTTACTAACCCAATCTTACAAATCTATCTCGAGGCGCTCGTCCCGTTCATTGGATTTAAATATATTTTCGAGGTTTATGTAACTGTCTTGTACAGGGCATTCACTAACAAGGCGTTTGGCAAAGTTCTCCGGCTTAATGTCGAAGACCATGACATAAACAACGACTGTGAGTTCTCTCGATGAGAAAAACAGTACATGGTTGCAAATTATTACTGTGAGTGATGAGGCCTATTGGGAGTAGAATACTATCTTCTAGGGAAAAACGTATTGACGCAAACTATGAGAAGGCAACTTCCAGGACCTATTATTACATATTTAATGAAAACAATCGCCGGCTAATACACTGTCATGAACTACCACTACTGAAATTTATAATCACCACTAATGCCCGTAGTAACCATTAAGTGCAAGCACACTATGGCTATACGTATTCTTTACTAACTGAACTGCAAGCGCCATAGGGATAACGCTACCATTTAACATTTAATGAGATGAGAACACTCTCAAGCACGAGGCAAACAATGCTAGCACGTCCAATATTGTTTCTTAAAGGTTGTGTACTTCACTGCTGACCGTATCACGGTCAGCAGATTCACAGCAATTAATGTGCATGGTTAATACGCAAAATGTGTTTTATACAATCGGTAACAACAATGACAGTATTACCGTCTAGTATGCTGATCATTGCTTCATAAACGGCCAAGAACATCGTAGTAGAGGAAAGTAGACATCAATTTCAATCCGCGTAAACTGATTCATACAGGCACATCATGACATCAGTAATCAATTTGTTCCCGCTAACGTCTCATATGAAAACTTTATGACGAGCTTTGCATATATGTTTTGGCGCTGGAGACTCTTTCTGGTAAGAGGATTTCAACATCAAAGGAAACAAATATCCGAACTTATAGCCAGCCGAAACATGATCTGCTTTCGAGACTTATAACTACACTTAGCTTAAAGACAAAATGTAAAGCCTATGAATGAAAGACAAGGCACAAGCAAAAAACAAAAACCATTGGTATCGCCTGCCAATCCAGAGTTCGACAATGGCGTATCAGTGCAATTCGCACACAAAGTGCATGACATCTGCAAGGAATACAAACTACTAATGAGGACAGCTAGGGTGAAATGGGAGATTGTTGTCGGACATAAACTAACAAAAGTACTGCTCTAGGGGCTTAAGGGCGCGATTGCTAATACATTGATAATGTGGTATTTTGCGAAACGCCCCCTGTGATAAACTTTCTTTAGGCTATTATAGGAACCACATCCCACAGTGTCACCGGCATAAAACATAATCGAAATTGGCTAGAGAAAGACACAAAAACAGTTGGCAAGAGTGGGAACAAAGGGCATGATATTTGTGACTCTTGGTATGTGTGTTTTGGGGCATGTCTGATAAGGTATCATATTCAAATCTGGTGACATCATTTAAACTGACACCTTTGTTGACACCATCGACGTTTTGGCAGTGAAGCGACAAGTTAAATGTGCCTGTACACATAGGAGTTAACCCTACTCTATCAGTTAAACGTTCATATGATGCTCCTTGCAGACGAATTATACCCAAAACTCAATGACTTGCATGACTGTCATCTCAGAAAATGTCAACTAGGCTTTAGTATCCCTACGAACAGGAGCTGATCAGTGGCGTTCTGTATGGGAATATATAATCGTGAAATATATGTGCTGGATCGAGATGGCACCACACTGGCGACTGTGTCACCAGGCATAGATGTGACAATGGTTATTGTGTTGCAAAATTACTGGTTGCGGCTTTTTGATAGATTAGTGCTAATCGCCATATATAATGTTTGGAAATTTATGCTTTATGTATTTGAACCTAATAAAAATCTAAAGTAATGGCGTAAGGGATTTTGCTTCAATCGTTACGTTTCTATCTAATTGCGACGCTATGGCCTAATGAGTCATGTAGTGGAGGTTACACCCACGTAGCTGTAAACATATCTATCTTGTTCATCGGTTTAAAAGTCATGTGATGTGTAACTATGTCAGGGTAGATTCCGTTCAAAATAATGTGTGAGGGACAGTGTGTTAGTTTCTGAAAATGTGCTTATGTTACATAGGATAGGAAGTGTGTTTTTAAAATTAAAATAAGTTTTGTTTTCGGAATTAACAGAAGGGTATCGGTGTACAAATTTGTATCGTCTAAGGTAGGGTGCTGGTAGTATTTCCAGAGGTTGGGGCTATTCAATTAGGTATAGTTAGACTTATAAGAATCATTCTCCCATCGTCCTCCTAGAGCTCTGCCTCCATCGGAATGTACAGTTCATAGCTTATTTTGTTTGTTAAATTCTCTTTTTTACTGGATAATAATGACTTGCTTTTATTTTTATATCATTACTTTTAGTACTCACCTTTTCATGGGCGAGCCGTCGTTATGCATGTCAAGTGCGTGCAATTACCCTTTTTGGATTTCAGTTGGTATTGTCCTACTCACAATAAGGAATATACATAAAGCACAATTGAATACTGAGACAGAAAGGAAAAAGAGAATGTTGTAGAGAGAGAGAGAGAGAGAGAGAGAGAGAGAGAGAGAGAGAGAGAGAGAGAGAGATGAGTGGATGAGGATGCCATTAATTTTACTAATAGCAATACTATGGGTGGTAGCAATTCCAACAATGAAAATTTAGATAAAGCATAGAGCAGCAATCTCAGTATTAGAGTTTCTTCTTGTGAACGATATTTACGTCACTGTCACCATCACCACGATTATTACCATTTTAATCGTAATCGACGCTACCATTCATTAGAAGCTCTGTGAATGTTCCCATTTCCATCTGAGGTCGGCGCTGTGCCTCTGGATGATATTGTGATAGATGGTCTTGCCACTCTCGGCGCTGCTGTTCCAATTCCAAATCCGTGAACCCTGCTTGAATTATAATGAAGGGCTGTTTCGGTGTGTCCCTCAATATTGTCATGACATGACAATTGGGGCACAACGGAAAGATTATACTCTTTCATTATCCTTCTCCTCTTCTAGGGTAACTTCTTCGGCAAAAACGTCCATGGACAGTTCGTCCTGGAGGCGACGAGTATTTAGCAGCTGCGTCTGGAGTTCCATGATCTTCTGTGCTCTATTTATTTTTGTATATTAACTCGTTAACGATGGGTAGCAAGACTAGCTTATGATGGAGTAGATTAGTTTGATGGGCTACTTAATTAATCGTTGGGGGCAGTCACATCCCTACAGGGTACGCGCCATGGGAGATAGTTTTTAAGATGAGTGGGAATTGTACCACACCCATACTCATCGTAACACAGTCTGTGTATCGCACATGAGACATCGGGTGATGAATAAAAAGCAGGCGCATTTAGCAACCCCGCTTCAGTGAGTACACTCTCTTCGTGGCATTTGATTCAAGACAAATGAGAATCGGCCCTCAGACTTGTCTTGTGGTGTCCCTGCTGAGGCAATATCGAAAAGGACACCACTGGTGGCTATAACGTCGGCCCGTACGTTAAGTGACTCCCTGAAAGTACTATGTCCAGTTCTGCCCAGTTTTAATGAAGGGCTTTTCCTATTGCTATTTTAGTGTGATCCACATTATAATTAGAATCATGCATATTAATTATTTGGTTGCAAGTGTCCTATCACTATATTTAGCAAATGATGATCAAAGTGTGTTCACAAATATCCAAGTTTCTTAATAAGGTATATGCGACTAATTAAGTTTTTTAAGCCTTGTCAGTTAGTACGATGAATCAAAGGATCAGAGTTGTTACGAAGAGGTATTATTTAGTCGGAATTTGAAGCCAAAATGAATTCCTTTAAAAAGTGCAATTGGTTATTAGCTCTTAAAAGGGATGATGTTACACCTCTGGTAGTGAAAACAGGGAAGGTTGAATATCCATTGGAAAGATGAATCTTTCTCTCGTCCTATTCTTTTAGTCCTTTGGAGCGAAAAAGTCACTAAGCACCAAGCGGTCCCAGCGATGATGTGGTCGGATCGGTTGTGTCTCTTCTTCATGAAATTTTAGTAGCTTGTTGATTATCAGAGCTAGGATTTGGAATGGACAGTCATAAAACTGTTGTCAAAAGGTATTGATATCCTAACACATTTTCTAGGTCTCTCAGATTTCTTCCTAAATGCTCTGTTCATGCCTCCATCTTAATAGTATCTCCAATGGGATTCTTACATTGATTTTACACCTTCAGTATGCTGAATAGTTGGCTCGTAGTTGTCCAATAGATGTGTTAAGTCCCAAGTGTTCATTGTATCGAAACTATAGTTGACAATATTTGCTCGTTCTTGGCCAGACTGACTGACTGACTGACTCGCCTTTAATTAACTTCGCATTCGTCTAATAGACATGCGTGACAAGTTTATGCTTCTTAAAAATTGATCATGAGTTTTGCAAAAGTCTCCCACATCTCAAGCATTTATGCACACATACTGAGCTATTTAATTAAGTAATCATATCGTAGGGCATTTAAACCCCAATCGACCTGTTTGAAAACTGTAATGAGTGGGAATAGACCTAACACACACTCATAATCTATGGCCTCCACCTGAGTGGGCACGGCTCATTTGACGTCACCCCTGTGCCGTGCTTACACGTTCTTCGGGGTACCTGATTGTTAACGAGTGGGAATCGACCCACATACTCGTATTAGGCAGTCCTAGTCAGAGAAGTGGATGCAGTAAAGGGACCCGACATGAGGGTCCAAGCATCACCTGGAACCCTAAAGCTGAAACGCCATGCGTACTAATGTCAAATCTTGCCAAGTCATTTAAGGGCTATTCCCTATTGTCTTTCTTGTGTGAACCACAATCTTAATTAGAATCACTCCAAAATACAGTTAAAATTTTCCTACTCTTAATTTAGAATTTTCAGTACAATGAATTCCTAATATTATCCTAATAACCTACTAGTCATAGCGACTATAAATTTATTTCGCCCATATTAGACGTTTAAGAAGGAATTTGGAACGCTTACCAAAGGATAAACATCGTATCAGTTGGTTACATAAAATTGGGTGTCCATTTCAAAATGGAACACCATAAATAATGAGGCATTTTATTAGTGGTATAGCCCTTAAAAGGGCTCTTAGGACGGCAGCCTAAAAGTTTCGCGGCGATCTTTCTTCTCTTTAATCTGTGCTGTACTCCGTGTTTCGTCGAACCGCTGTGCCCGGAATGCCTTGAACCCGTAAGATTCTTATCTGTTCACCTCCCTCTGTCCGGGTGATTATTGAGTGCTGTTCGTACTCCTCCTCGTAGAATTGAGTGAGGATACGTACCCCAAATTGCCATTGCTGTGGTTTTGGCTTCCTGGTTTTAAATTGTCTCCAAGCCAGGTATTTAACGGCACTGACAAAGTGATTGGCCTTTTTGGAATCAATACGTGTTGCTTCTTGTCTGAGATCCACCAGTCGTTGTCTATATCCCCTGCTTCAAATGCAACCTCAGGCCAACCTTCTTCTTCGTCCTCCTCTTCGTCTGTTTATGTTTGGGCTAGAGAATGTGCTTCAGCTTCCGCTTTAGCCGAAGCTTCAGCTTCTGCTTGGGCACTCTCCCCAGCCCGTGTAATGTCGAGAAGGTTTATTTCAGGTAGCCAGACTGATGATGAAATTGAATTTAAGTTGTTATCGCCCTTCGGGCATGTACGATTGGTTAATACCCTCAATTGTGGGTTTGTTAATTGATCGTGGGAATGGTATGTAGCCTCATCCACTCAAAGCTTTAATTTGTGTATTTGTCATTAATTGATTGAATGTCAGGGTATGACAGGGAGGAAGGGATGGAGACAGTAAGGGATTCGCCCGTTAACATCCCGGTTGTCTTTCAGCCCTGTTTTGCGAAAGTAAATGTATCGTCTTGCACAATTTTGAATAATGTTGACTCTGTGCTATTTATGATTTTGATGAAGTGGGCAAGACAGCCTATTTTATTTTTTGATTGGGGTTTTGTTTAAACCTTTTAACAACGCTTTGATAGTTTGGGGTTCTATATAGCCAGACTGATGATGATGATGAAGTTAAATTTAGGTCGCGCGACCAGTTAATGCCCACTATGGCGGGCTGTTGTTCGCGGGGGAAGGAAAGGGAACCTCTTTTCCCAGCGCTTTAATGCACACAAAGTGTGCGGTTTGATTAGACCGGTTCCGGGGCATTTATGCCCTACGGAACATGCGATGAGAGGGAATAGGAACACACATGCCCATAGTCGTAGTATGTATCTAAATGTAAAACTCTTATTGGGGATTGCAACTCATTCATAGCGCCACCCTGGTTCCGTGTTTACACGCTTATCGGGGCACTTGCTAACCTAGACGAGTGGGAATAGTCCCACACTTCGTCTATTTGTGGTCCGAGCAAGGAAAGGAGGAGACGCACTCGGCAAGAGGCGACCAATCGCCAACTGAAGTACTGGAACCCCTGGCCGTACTCTAATCAAATTTAGTCCACTTATTCTAATGGACGATTTAAAATACCAATAATGTGTGAGCCACCTGTGCAATTAGCCAAATGAACATCAGTTAAACAATATTCGTAACAATTCATTAAGGTTTTAATTTCGTGTATACAGTGTACATTTGTTTCCGAAAAAAGAACCCAATCATGTGAATAATAGGTCTAAGTGACCACTTGAATTTTGTTCAGTCGTGTTTGGCAAATTGGATTAATTTTGAACGGCGGATAATGGATCATGCTTGTTTCGTAAGTATTGTCGAATAAGGTTTTCAAGCCAAACTGAAAACGTATATCCTTTTCATCAAGTTTTGTTGCTTTAGCTAGACTCTTCTTTGCTTGCTGCCTTGTAACCCTGGGTTGCGCATTTTCTAATGGTGTGGTGGTGGCCGCAAGCATTGTTGTCGTGTTGTGCTTGTAGCATCTTCGGAATAACATTACTTTTGTTTTTAAATGGTGATACACCTCTCTGAGTATGAGTCGTTGTACTCAAGGAAGTGGGTGGACCCATAATGGTGTTTTGGGCACGTGGTAATGTTCCTACTTCCCCTTGGGTCCCACTCATATGTACTCTCGGCGTCTGTATTTGAACACTCTGGTCCCTTCGTGCTGGTTTGCCACCTCCTCCTCTTCTCAGCTGTCTTCTAGGGCTACTTTGAAATTCTCCCTCATAAGATTTATGCCACATCAGGAAAAGAGGGGTCCTTTTCTCATGTGATCTTATTGCTCCAACCGGTTGCTACCTTAAGTCCAAAACTTTTCACTGCACTCATTGCTGTGGCGGGAAATAATTCCATTGCTACCGTCATGGGTAATAATACTGATACTACAGCTCACTGCTCTCGCTGCGAATTCATGATAGCCAGACTAATGATGCTCCTAAAGATATTGCATTAACGTCGTATGCGCACATCGTGCATGCGCGACGATTTAAATTCCGCAGTAGCGGACTAATTAATTGATCGAGGGGGAAGGAAGAAGAGCCTCATCCCCCAGCGCATTTCTGCACATAGTGTGTGCTACTAAATTGTGTCCGATTTCGGGACATTTAAATCCCACGGAACAAATGATGAGCGGGAATAGAAGCAACCATGGTCATCATTATATAGTCTCTATCTTTTGCATCGCTTATTGGGGATAGTACCCCAATTATGGCGCCACCCCGGTACCGTACTAATCGGGGTAGTAGGTTTAATATGTGCATGACACACTATTTGATATAATGTCCGGGCCCGACAGTTAGGAACGGATAGGAATAGGAAGGGAGCCACTAGTAACATCCAGGACTCTTTTGGATCCCAATTTCCAAAAAATAAATGTGTCGTTAACGGAATTTGGATAATTGACCCTGTGCTGTTTGTTATAAGAATTGTTTGTGAAGTGGGCAATAAGGCCTACTTTATTTATGTTGGGTTTTGTTTATAATTTAGAGACGTTTGATAGTTTGGAGTTCTACATAAATAGGTCAAATTATGTTCCACCGCGTGCATGGGGGCCTGATGACTTTGGTGTTAGTCACCTTATAGAATTAATTTGTCGCCTTACGACCTATGAATAATTTAGAAGCCGCATTGTGTGGCGGGGCCTGATGGTCATTGGATTTTGACCACCTTATAATTCTATTTCGGGGTCCTACATAAATAATTTTGGATTTTAATATGCTCAATCATTGCCACGTGTGTGTCGGGGCCTGATGGCTTGGATTAAGTCACTTAATGACTTCTAATATTTACGGGCCAGATGAACGATATATATTTATAATGCATTGCACCACTTCAGTAAGTGCTGAGAAGAGAGAGAGAGATAGATGTCAGAGGTTGTGAGTAAGTAGTAGAGAGAGTTTCATCAATAGGATAATGACTGATTAAGATAAATTGCCTATGACTAAATTACGTATGACTCAATTGCATTGACGGTGTTGGTTTTACTAATATCGTGACTAATTATCATATATATATATATATATATATATATATATATATATATATATATATATATATATATATATATCCAGAAAAGGGATCCTCCGGTGGGTTAGAATAGTTATAATTTACATGGCTCATATCTTAAGTATAGACAGACTAGCGAACGCTCCGCTTTATAGTCCTGAAACAAGGACGTGAAATAAATCATCTCTCGCACCAACTAGACACTACATACAAGACCTTAACATGGAAAACATGTTTCGCGCGAACCTAAAAGAAACGCTGTTTCCTCATTTACATAGAAACACACTATATGCTATAATGCAACCCACCCACCCATACATACGTACACACACACACACATACATACATACATACATACATACACCAAACATACCAGTCACACACACTATCATAAAAGCAAGGGAAGTAAACATTTATATACCCAATACTGAACCCACAAAGACAAGCACACATTATAGTAGGGAGATAATTGTTTCTTATGGAAAAAGGACAACCACACACACACACACACACACACACACACACACACACACACACATACATACAAGCGTACAAACACAAACATTTTAAAACTATTTTGTCAATTGATCAGATTCGTTACTAGAGATCTGGCTAGCCCATAGAAGGGATGTTTTGTTTTGGCAATTCCTCCCCTTATCTTAAGGTAGAACGGAATAAGGCGTGCTTCTGTGGACGGAGCAGATCTCCCTGGTGTCTACTATACAATCGCCAAAACCATTCTCTTGATTCTGCTGTTGTTGCTTTTCATGCTGTCTCTGGTGTATCTGTAACCTATATGTTTCTGTCCACTTTTCTTCTTCTAACTTCATTTCTTCTCTAAACCCCTCTTCTATAGTGAAAGACAAGAGTCAACCAGTGAGATAAAGAATTACAAACTTCTGCTGTACAGATAGTTATATTTCAATCACACCTTCATATTCCTATCGTATAAAGGATATACTGGTATGGATAGTCAGTGGACCTCACGTAATAGACAAACGTGCAACGACTATGAAAGTTACATCATTTCTAATTTAAAGATCTACACTTTTATCAAAAAGTGACACTACTATTATAATCAACATTATAATGTGATGTACACTGGTTTTCTAGACTTATATATAATAAATCTATGGTAACACAGAATAAAATCTATATTTTAAATGTTATATATATATATATATATATATATATATATATATATATATATATATATATATATATATATAACTATGCGTGTGTGTGCGTTTGGTTATGTATGCATGTTCGATTTTATTTCATTCCAAATAGTTATCAAATCATTCATTAATATAGTGTTATTTCAATTACCTCTTTTTATTAATGTTTGTCTCCTTTTCACAGAAACTACTGACGTATGGGCATAAATATGCGTGACAAATGATATCCGCAGATAGGAAATCAAACTCTAGCGGAATTTATACATTCGTGATAAATTACACATTAAAACATGCTAAGCCTCAAACATCCAAACGGGAAACCATATGACACAGCGTAGTTTTCTCTATATTTCAAATAGCTATGACATTTCTGTTTCGGTTTCCTCGTTAACATTTCGATGCTTGATATAAGAATTAAAAGTTTGATGATATTTAAATCATTGATACGCGTACACTCCCGCCCTTAACAATGTGATTACGTGGTGTTTTAACGATGCCACTTTAACTTTAAAGCTTATTTTCATATTTCTTTAACACGACTTGCTAGACAAATTAGAATGAATTTTGAAATATAAAATTGGGTATAAAATGTTAACCTTTCTTGGGTCTCACAAGGAATTAAATTATTCTTATCTTCTTTAAACTAGAACTTTGTTACAATTCACATTACAGCTGAGTAATTAACAGAAAAGTCAAACCTTTCTTTGACGTATTGAACCTTGGTAGTTGGCTATTGATTTTATCTATGTCAAAAGTTGCCTTAGAAATATTTCAATTTGTTTGGGAAAACGTGTTTCCTCTGGCTTTATAAGTATATAACCTATTGTTGTTAACTTCAACTGCCCATCGCTGCCAATTATCCCACAGGTAAAGCATTCTTCACCCAGTCTATATATAAAGTTTCATTATTCAGTCAGTCAAAAATATGTGCATTATTGTGTATATATTTATATATGAATTATGTACATTCAGTACTATCACCAATGAGTAGTATTGGAATTATGTGATGTCTGCTAAACTTGTTAAGATGTACTCTGATCATACTTGATTATCTTTTTATGCGGTGATCAGATGGCAAGGAGAGGACGTCTTGCTATAGTCTCATGAAACAATATTAATTTTCTTCTGAAACATTTTTGGGAGGCATTACACAAATATGTGCAGCCTATGTGCAGCCCTAATTGTTTATCGATACCGTATATATTGTATCAACTTACCTTGCATACTTTGCATTTGTGTCATCGTCGGTTGCGTGTACCAAATCATACTCTGATCTAAAAATGATACAATAATTTTAGAAATATATTATTGAGATATTTATTAGAATAACAAGTACTTTTGGAAATATGTTGATAAGATTTTCATTCTAATAACTGTTTATATATTGAATAGCTGTCGCAAAAGATATAACGTATTCCATGAATAGTAGGGCAACAACTTATATAAAGCCACAGGTGTATCGTTTACTGTAAATGATAGGCCGCAACATTCTACTTGAGAGATGAACATGTGACTTTAAACAAAAAGTTAGGACTTGCTTGTAATGGATAAGGGTATAGCTTCCTGGTGAATTGTCAAAGTTATGGGGTTTGCTATTTGATATTTCCAAATGAGCCTTGTAAAAAATTATCTTCCAAAATGCATGTTATATTTAAGTGTCTTAGAATTTAACAGTTATGTTATCAGCCGCAGGAAATTATTTCAAACTGCCAATAAGGATTGTCCATCCAGTACAAGTGGATTTGTTTCTTTCTTATTCTTTACTCATTTCATCTAATACACTTTTTATTTGTACTGAACAACGATAATAATAATAATAATAATAATAATAATAATAATAATGACACTAATAATACTGACTTAGTACAGCATTATATATTTAGAAGCTTTAAGCACTTTACAATATCAATTAATACATAAAGACATGTTTATACAAGACTACAAAAACAATCACCGTGACATTACGATCAAAACCATTCTGAAAATAACTAAGATAAGGAAACATTGTGAAGTATTAAGTCTGTCCTTTTAGACGCAATATAAAACACTCTTGAATGAGATACGTCTAAGTTCAAGAGGCAATTCATTCAAGATAGCTGATCCCTTGTGCGCAAAAGAAAACTTGCGGAAGTTGAGACGAAGTTGATGAAAGAATTGCAATAGTCAAGTATAGATATTAGTAAGGAACACAAGAGTGTTTTAGTGATGTCAACATATATAAAACTACGAATAGCGCTGATGCATCTCAGCTTCAGATGTTTAACCTTGCATATATTTACGACATGGTGCAGTGAGAGAGTACTGCCGTGAGTGATGTCTATGTTTCGTACTAACTGGTGAAGGTATGTTTGGTGTTGCTGATAATTATTGTTTGGGGTAATGGACAGGATTGAGAAAGTCATTGTGTGGTTTTCAGAATTTTTTCGGTTTATTATCTTTTATATGCAGCTTATTACTTGTCAGTCATGAACTTATATAGGATATACACCTATCTATGCCTTGGATGGTATCATCAACTTAGTTAGGCTGCTAACTTAGGATGTTTGGGTGTCATCAGAACAAAACTGGTTATACATGGCACGGTCTATGTCACTTGAGAGGGGCTGAGTGTGAATAATTATGATAACAGGTCCAAATCCAAGACCCTGTGAACACGAAAGCATACATCAACTGTGCTGGATTGTTTTCCATTTATCCTTGTGAGAAAAAAAAGATTTCGACCTTTGATAAAGCTGACTACTGATGTGCGTTTTTCCTTTGTCCGACAGACTAGACGTTGAACCATGCGGTTCAAAATTGAGTTTCGAATTTTCAAATCGGTTTGAAGGAAAGTGTGTAAGGGAGATAACAATACAATTTGTTCCTTTTCTACACTGTTTGGCTTTAAACAACGTTCCTTTCTCGTTGTCATATGCATTTAAGTGAAGATGAATGTTGTCCAAGATCGTTTAGTCCAGTTCATAATGCGGTATCGAGTTCCGAGGAGTGACTATTTAAAGCAATTATTGAAGGTCCATCAGAGAGTAGACGAGTTGACTGGCCTTATCACGTAACAACGGCGGTAGTAGCAATGGGCAAGGACGACTGAGCAAAATATGTAATAGTACAAAATTGGATCGATGACTCTGGAAGATTTTATCAATTTTGATAATGTGCTATGTATTTTTAATTGTTCATTCCAGTATCGCCCTCTTTCTCTCTATACCCTTTCCGTGTCTTCAACGAATACATGCTAATGAATTTGTCTAGTGGGATGGGTTTAGTCAAGGTTGATAATTTGAAATTCATGTCCACAATATACTTCAAAAGATAACGATCATATATGTCTGAAATATCCTTAAAGTTGTATTTGTTTGCCTCTGAGCGGGAACTTTTTTTTACTTTTGATACACATATTCTTACAGTTAGAAAAATATAAACTACATCCGTTTCATTCTACAAGCAAATAAGTTGATTCTAGTTCTTTTCCGTCCAGACAAATAACAAGAGCTCACCCAGGCTACTCAACACAATAAACTAATCCTCACTTGATATAAACAGATAGAAGTCTGTGTTTATACTTACCGTAGCATTGCACACACACACATCCAGATAAGGATACCTGGCTATATATAGTCAGGCCGTTAGATAGATTGATATATAGATCCTAGGTAAGTAACTGCAGAGCTAAGTACTATACGTATTAAGACTTGAAAACACATAATGATCTCTTAAAGGGGTACGACAGTACTGCTAGAACACTTGTAAATAAATATTAGTTGTAACACGGTACATCTCATTACTAAGGGAATCAAGAAACACCAGCGTGAGGCTCGCTTGAGGTCAATGTTTTCTTATTTCCAAGGACCAGAAGACAATAGTCGTTGTCAGCTGATGGGTTCCTACAAGTGCAAATACCAACAATATCTTACTGCTAATCAACTAACCACCAAACATTCACGAAACCTTTAATTTCAAACTTGAAAAGTTTTGCTGTTTTCACATTTGTATGACTTATCGGCACGCTTTCAAAGCCATCGACCAGTATCTCAAGAGTCGTACTACAAAGCATGGCTCCGTCTGAGAAATATCTTCACAACATCCATCATCAAACAAATAATTATTTATATGTAACAAAGTTTCAGAAGAACATGTAAAGAGAGATATCAGATAAGTTAGGTTTGAGACATTGTCCACGTCTCAGAAACTTAATCGTTCTCGGGAGAACACAAACGTCACGACTAGCGATTGATTACTCCCTCAGAATCAGCCACCAACTAGATTTGTAATTCTCAAACATGATTACAAATGTGGGTCAGATCCGCCCATATCTGTGGAACTTAATCTAATTGATACTTACTCATCTCGTAAAATTAAAATAGATATAACAAACGACCAGAAATGTAATACAGTTTAATCAAACACGACACTGAATTGACTGGGTTTTCAAGGTTGCAAACGTTAGTGTATTGCGATCAGGTAACAAGTACATACAAACATATAAATATTTTCTCAAGCAAGCTCAATTTTAAAGCAAAACGTAGCCCCAATCTTTTATTAGACGATCGATAATCTGCAGTAGTAATTGAAGAAAAAGGGCAGCTTTGTGCTGCAGCTACATATCTTATGCATCAGATATATCTGGTATAAGAAACAGGCCACCAAATATTAGTCAAATTCGCCGATGCCTTCAGCTACTACGACGAAGAAATTTCAGGTAGAGCAATACCTATTATTAGTAACGTCTCAATTTTTTTAATACAATAACCTTTGCATAATATCAACCCTCATTTCTAATAGCTCATTGTCACCCCAATATGACAAGCAAGAAACTTGACGCTTCCGTATTATACAGCGTTGTGTCTCTACTTTCCTTCTTGCTAGTTGACCTATCGAATAGCCTAACTTTAGATATATAAGGAAAGGAAACAAAAAATACAATCGAGAAATATATAACACATTGGCATCCAATATCGCACCTCTGCTACGAGAATTATTTTTCTTGTAACCTGTAAGGAGTCTCGCTACTGGACAAACCAAACAACACCATCTTGAAACCGGCTTTACGTTGATGGTTTCTATATTTCCAGGGATCTCAAGACAACAGTCGTTTTCATATGAAACTTTGGATTTCACACTAGTATGTTCTTACTTTCTACTTATTCGCATGACTTATCAGTATTTATTTGAGACTGCCAGCCGGTATTTCATGTTAAGTACTAGGAAACGTGACCCAAACAAATAATAAACATAAGATTAGTCATATTTCAAATTACCAATCACTTAGACGTTATAACGTCTCGAGTATATCTCATGTGAAGAAATTAGGTAGGGTACATTTTATGAAATAAATCCATGCTATCATACAATCTCGTAATAATGTACATTTTGACGTAGGTTGCTCGTAATTAGTTAATTTATCGGTTTTAGAAATATCTTCTCAAAGCCGAGTGCCTATAATCAAGGAAATATTAACATAAATGTAAGCTATATATGGAAGACATAAGTACAAATACCACGCATTCGAGTTTTAGTTGTAATATATTCTTTTGACCGTTATTCAGAAATTACGTTTTTCTCTACTGCACTTTCGAATGTGTTGTGCTGTAGTGAGTATTATTACACAGAATATGGGTATAAACATACTTCTCTACTACAGTTAAGTATATTTGATTTATATTGTGTGCTTAATTTTAGTCGGTCATAGTAAGTTGTATATATAATGATTACATATCTATATCCATGATTGGAAGTTATAAGCAAACAGTTTACTACATTTAAGTTCAAGACCAATTGTGTTTAAAACTTGCATTATGTTTCTCATGAACCCTTTTGCGTCAAGACAAAACGTGTATAAATAGTGCATTTGTAAACAATTAATTAATTCCTGTTTTAGATCAGTATCTGGTAATCTATTGAGGATACAATTATCTTGTTGTTTTTAAAAATAATTTAATTATTTAAATGATTTATTTGAATTGTTAAAGTGCTCATTCACGTTTTGGACTAACACTATTTGGACTTTGTGAATGCATTCAAATACACTCTGGATTGAAACATCAGCATATAAGGACATTCAATACTATTTGTATCTTAGGACATTGAATAATAATGATATACAAGGACACTCAAGACATTACAAACACGTTCAGGGACATTTTTTAATGTTGGACCTGAGATAGGACATGTAGGATTATCTGGATATTAATTCACAATACTGTAAGTGACGTTTGAAGTTTCACTTCTGTAGTTGCAGTGTTTGCATCTGACTGCATTGCAATGTTTGTATGAGTCTTGCATTTATCAACTAATCGTTGCTGGTTCTATTTTAACTTGTACACTTTAAATTCGGCTTCATTCACTTTCTAGAGGCTTTAAAACAACATTGTGGCTAGATTGGAAAAGCTAGTTTTGTTCTACGTTCGTACCGGATGAGACAATTTGTAAATAAATCAATAAACAATACTGAAAGAGCAGTCTTAAGTATGCACGAAACAGCTTTGAACACAATAAAGCCATGTCAATGAGTGACATGAATAAAGAACTCATTAAAATTAGCAGCATTAAATTTCAGAACTGATGACATTGTAGTTAGCTTCTCCCCCTGATGGTGGTTAGCTGGTTCCTTCGTGTGCACCTGTCCGAATGGCAGAGACTCTGTGCACATTTATGAACATTTTGCTAAAAGTTACGAGAGAGTTAAAAGACAACCTTTGCGAAGGAGAGCTAATATGCACATCCTAAACAGCCTCATGAAGCTAATTTTGACATTGTTAGCTACGTTACAAACAGCAAAGAACATCATCGATATACACCTTTGGACAAAATAATAACTTTATCACTAGGATTCACAACGAAATTATTCTCGATTAAGACTATGTAAGTTTCAAATGCTTTAATGGGTACAATGGAACATAAATTACACTTAATTACAGACTATTTGCAAGAAATAAAGTGTTCTACTTGTTTCCATAAATTAGAAACACAAAGGCGACTGAGAAAGAACGAGGATGGTTGTGTTACGTGCACTTTTAATACAACTTTAGTGTGTCATTTCTGATGTATAAATATATGTCACCAAAGGCACGATTTTGCTGGATAACAATCTTTTCACAAAGTTTCCTGTAACATGGGAGATTACATTGGGTAAATGAAATTGAACTACTTCTTCAAGAGACACCTTCAGATAATGGCCCTTGATTGCAACAAACTAGCTTTTGTGTCAGTATGGGTTAGAACGATGCACAGTAAAATATATTTAAAATACACATAATTGTGCAAAGCAAACATTCGAAACGACTACTATTTCAGTGGATGCTAGGTTTCACAGTTGGATTAATTTGATGTGCAAGGTGTTTGGCGTTTTAATTTATTTTGCTTTGTGATTACTTTGTTTCGTAACTGCAATTTCTGCAAACCTTTTAGGGCTGACATTTTAAATGAGCTATCCGATACCAATCAACAACAAGACGTTTGATACATAATACAACTTGAACCTCTTTCAACTCGTGTTTGTTATGATTTAAATTATTTTCCTTGTCTTTTTCTGTTTGTTCAGGATCCATATCAATTTTGTCTAACTCTTTTTATTAAGTTTTTATGAAATAAAAATCCGTTCAAACTTGAATCTTGGTAATGTACTTTTTTAAAAGTTTGGACTCGCTGGATATCAAAGAACAACTTTAAATACAACGTGTTATATCAAACATTATACAGCAATATTACACTTGAATTTGTGGCATCATTCTCAGTCAAGCATGCTTTGTTTAGTTCTTGCGTGTATACCCTGGAGAGTATATAAGTTCTAGCTGATACCTAAATACATATACACACAGACATACATGCAAGCATGATGCATACATACATACATACATACATACATACATACATACATACATACATGCATGCATGCATGCATGCATTTCGTTTCAAATCATATTTTGTGATAATATCTAATAAAATTTATATAATTAATAAAGATGACTTATACGTATTTTTACCAATCCTTATGTATATCTGTGTCACTGTGCTGTGAAGATTAATTGAGATGATCTGAGCTATTACACTGCTCCCCCTTTAGTTTTTTAAGATTTAGCATGAAAATGACTACACCAGTATTTGGTTCCACTGAGTAAATGGATATTGATTAAAAGCAACATGTGATATGGGAGAAGAGAAACATAAATATTTAAAACTGCATCACTGTCTCTTAACGTTTGCCGAAGGCACGGGGTTGACCTGTGAGAGAATGGAAGAAAAAAGTGCCTACTAAATGTACAGTGAATACAACTTTATTGATTCAGTACATGTGGTTGGTCTATTATATAACATATGAGTCTACATACTTGATTAGTTTTATCTTACTGATGAAGAAACACATAAAAGATATATTCACTAAAACTACGTTTAATTTGTTTCAAAATGATTTGATGACTCAAAAGAAGGATGTGAGTTTGAAGTAATCACCAAATTGTAACTGAATACAATTTAACTGTAGGAAGTTTAAAGTCGCTTCATAAATTTAGACTGTATAAAATGTTTTATTTACAATTTAATCAATAATATTTTTTGTTTTGCCTTGTTTTTGTCTTTTTAAATTTTAACAATGATATGTTGAAAAGAAACTAAACGATGTTTCAGAAATTGTATAACTGAGTCTTAGCAAGTCTTATATTTCCTTCACTTGATAACTTTTAGGAGTTTATGTGGAAAAATAAATACGATAAACTCTGTTGTGAAATGCCTACCAACGTAGATATAATTATCAATAATCACAGCTACAGTTAGATAAAAGGCTGAGCAGAATGGATGTTCCTGAGCGCTATAATTCCCAAGGTGTGATAGGAATGAAAACATAAATGCTCAGAAAGAGAGAAAAACATAAAAAAATACAATAATAACTTACACATCGCAATAAAACGTATAGGATTGTTTCTGGGTACTCATGTCCAAATTGTTTAGATCCCAGAATATCTCATTTCATCTGCAAGATATAATTTGAAACATTAATATACGTACAGATACAATTTTCAAAATACCGTATAATTATACCTATTAAACACCTCAATAAGTCCTCTCAGATGCTCTAACCGAAATGTCGCCCTTGCATCACGATTAGGCATGGATCAATATGTTATCAAATTTTG
>JAECUM010016333.1:36057-60137 GCA_016617855.1 Megalonaias nervosa
TTAAAACTAACTCTCCCCCCCTCTATCTCTCTGGTCGGTTTTACTTTAAAACTCTCTCTCCCTCCCCCCCCACCTCTCTCTCTGTCTCTCTGTCTCTCTGTCTCTCTCTCTCTCTCTGATCCTTTGGTTGGTTTGACTTAACTTTTATCATCATTCAGAGAGCGAGCGTCCTTTGGACATTTCCATATTTAATTAATAATAATCGATTTTTAGAACATTATAGGATGTTTAAAAGAAACAACAAAACAAAAACAAAGCGTTAAATACATCACACTATGTGTACCACGTGACCGAGAAATTTACCGTATAATGTCTTCATGGTTTGCAACTTTGTATCATTGAAAAACACAGTAGATAAACCACAAGGAAAGTGCACACATATCGTTAAGACGAACCATATTCTTGTAGGTTACTTGCTGCAATTTTTATTTCAAGGTTGTAGTCCAGCCCAAATTCCTTTCTCTCACTCCACATTTCTGCGTAGTTTGTCCGTTATGTTTGAGAAGTGAGGGGGAGCAGAAAGCAGGAAGGATCGTGATGAAAATGTGTACCATATTAAATTCATTTAGAAAACGGGGATTAATAATGTATCTTGTATATAAGGGTATTCTTGTAGGTTACTTGGTGTAATTTTTATTTCAAGGTTTTTAATCCACACCAAATTCCTTTCTCTCTCACTCCACATTTCTGCATAGTTTGTCCGTTATGTTTGAGAAGTGAGGGGGAGCAGAAGGCAGGAAGGATCGTGATGAAAATGTGTACCATATTAAATTCATTTAGAAAACGGGGATTAATATTACTTTTTATCGTTATTTTCATCCGTCACTAATGATTAATGTGTGGAAATTGGTCATTGATCTAGAATCAACTGCAGATGGTCGCGAGAATGTTTATATATGCGTATTATTGCGCCATGGATGCCATGGGTGGATCACAATTTCATATACCAATACTATTGGTATATCAAATTATTTTATACCAACACTTTAAATGTCATGTTATTTTTAATGTATGTGGTATATAAGGGTATATATTGTTACACTGACTAATTTATCTCGTAGGTGTTTAGGAAGACTTGTAACGTCTGCATATGTGTTGTTCATACGTATAATCTTCTAAGTTCATGGATTCATGCGCTACTGATTCCAAATATCCTACATGTGAATTTTGCGACAACAGCGGTTTGACACGTATCCGTAATTTCATGTTTACGTCCGTAATCGTTCGAATTCCTTCTGCAAATGAAGTATTTAACATTATCATAAAGTGTTTACCTTTAGAGAGTTTCATGAATCATTGTGCGTAGTATCAGCCTAAACACTGGTCGTTTTTTGAGGCGATAATCGACTTAAACTAACCTGTGTTTGTCTTTTTACATACCTGACCAGCTCGGATATAAACTTTCTTTGCTTGCCTATGTCCTGACGACCCAGGTCTGCTTAGATTCATACTTATATGTATATCTTTGCATTCCTGTTTGGACCAGTCGTTTACATTTACTTCCTTATCAGCAGTTTCAAGCGAACCAGTAATACTGTAATTGAGTAGAACAAGGCCTGTGTTTAAAACGTGGATTATGTATTGATTAAGTGCAGAGCTTGCACCTAGATATAGTAATGATCAAATCAATACAGTGGCCAGCAGAGAGAGAGAGAGAGAGAGAGAGAGAGAGAGGCATATCTACCATACTTTTGCTCCATCCAACCCCATCGCACCAGGAATGTAATAGCTATCAAAACATGTTTCATATTTTATCACAAAGGTCTCTCTTCGTACAAATGGCATAAGTACCGAACGTTTTGTTTATTTTTAATTTGAAATACATGTGATTTATAACATTCCTTTAGCTCCTTGCCCTGCACTAAAATCTTCAAATGCCATGCCCTTTTAGTCAATTAAATCATTCTGCAAACACTGGACACAAGCACGTTCAGTGTTTCAATTTATTCAAATTGCAACTAAAAGTCCCATATATTTACGTATCTAATATGTGCCTTAAATATGAAACTTATAACGACTGATTTGTATGCAATGCATTTTCTAATTGTTATACTTGAAACTAATTATATTGCCATATAAAAAAGGTTTTAATTTGAAAAGGCAATAAAGCAAGAAGATAAGATCATTGCTTTTTCCAACCGACATACAGTATATGATGAATATTAGTAACACAATTAATACTGTAGATTTTGGAAGGACGAATTGGATCCTCAACAACCAAAAATATCGATCTGATACAAAGATGGTTCCCAAATTTTGCTTAGCATAATTATAATACAAATAAATCTAAAGACAGTATAGTTATATATGATCACGTATGGCACGCAAGATGAATTGCTTCATAGATGGATGTAACATCAAAATCTCTAGTTTTAAAATTAAACAAATCAAAAGAAAGTATATTCATATATATATATATATATATATATATATATATATATATATATATATATATATATATATATATATATATATATATATATATATATATATATATATATATATATATATATATATTCTCGTCATTTAAGACCGCTAAGGTGGCTTAATGGTTAGAGCGTCCGCCACGGATGAGAGAGGTCGTGGGTTCGATCCCCGGCCGAGTCATACCATAGACTTACAAAAATGGTACTAACAGCTGCCTCGCTTGGCGCTTAACATTAAGAGGTTAGTGTTAGGACTGGTCGGCCTAGTGTCATGATAATGTGACTGGGTGGGACATCATGCTACATGTCTGCGGCATGATGCCCCAGTGCTAGACATCACTGTAAACTGACACATTGCAGACATCGTAACGATATGACTGAAAAATTGTTAAAGCTACGTTAAAAATCCAAATCACTCACTCACTCTGGTCTTTAATATTAGCAATGGCATCATCTTAGTCCTTTTTGTCATTATTGATATATAATATCGTTTATAAACTTGATGGTGTGAATTCAGTGGAACATCTTGGGAATGATCGGATAATCTTGATTTTAAGCATATATAGATTTCAGAAGTGTCAGTAAGTCACACTTAAATAAGTATCACTGGACAACAGAGTTTGCAGTAAACACTGAATTAACAGACTCCTACATATATTAGATATCTGAAGTAGTATATTAATTGAGATTTAAAATCGACTCACCAACTTCGGTTCGAAGACCCGAAACCCCTTCTAGATCCCACATCACTTATCCATCACTGAGGATTTTCCCACACATATTCATCTGTGATTGTCAAGCCCGCTTGATGGGTTTTAAGCTGCAGTGCTTTGAGCTTGCGGACCGATCAACATATACATTATATTTCAACGCTGTAATATCTTGGTCTCTATGTATTATCGTGGCAAACGGGATATTCCGATTAATTTTGGACATGCGCCTTCTAGCTTTCATTTACATATGTAAAGCTGTAGCCAGACAGGACGCAAATATCTTGTATAAGTTTATAATTAAAAAGACTGAACATCACTTTTTTGTAAAGCGATGCAATTACGTTGATCATCATATGGAAAAATAAATTCCAGTCAAACTTGCTTTACTAGTATTGGCTTTGATTACAAAATATATTCAGTGTAAAATCTGACATTTGATGATAATAGGTAATATACTGATGGTGACGTTCATGTCGTTACAAGGTTAAGGTTGCAATTTGATTTCACGGTAGCCGTTATGGACCAAAATTTACAAAATGTTGCTTATCATCATACTTCTCGTTTGTAAATAAGAACATAATAACAGTTAATCTTCCATGAAATCAGTAAAATTTAAATAATAATAATAATAATAATAATAATAATAATAATAGTTGTTATATATTTATATTTCTTTGCCCACATTGCATTTCGTTTATAGTGGAAATATTATGCCGGTAAAAGCGTGGACATTTATTCTCATAGCCAAGTTGTATTTTGTGTTTATTAGAATACCTGCGTACTACCATACGTAAGTTAGGCATATACCGCGATAATATAGAGTTTTTCTCCATTGTACGTTAATCTAGGTCAGCCACCATATGCTGTTTTATTTACATTTACGCGCTTCGATTGACAGAGATTTTGTATAGGAATAGAAAGAGGGAAACTTTACAAAGTATAAGTAAGTAGCCATAGCAAAACAGTTTCAATATGTACCGATAAGAACATTAAGTACCGTGATAATACATCGTTCCGGGGAACCTGTTTTGGGTCGCTGGCGATCACTTATGTATCTAGGGGCAAAATTATCAGTGGTGTCCCATTTCGACCAGTACCATTTCAAACTCAGACTGCGAATCGTTTTCCCTTCACTAGTCATCTAAAACAATTTGGCACAATCCTGTTAAGAGTAATTTGGGCAGCCGTGAGGATATATATACGACGCAGCTTCTTTGTATCTTCTGTAAACATCGACGTTTGCGTATTTGTATATTCTTCGACGTACACGATCATGTGGAAGAAATAAGAGATCAGTCTGATGAATTTCAAATTAATCTCATGAATTTTTCCTTGGCACTAGCAGCTAATTTTCCACAATGCTTGTTTAGACAGCCATTATCGAGCAACCCCATAAGTGGCCTTTGTGGCGGTTGCAAGCCTTTCCATGTTGACTTCACCTTTCCAATACCCACGCGGACTCTAGAATGTATTTTATAATGTTTAACTTTATGTATCCGTTGTTGTTTCTTTGTTTGTGGCAAAATATTTTACCTCCAAAGAGAGGGTCTGATTTATATAAGTGGGCTTTGCCCACTACTGACAAAATTTAATTTGGCTTTAGTACCTCCTTTGATGATCGAACTTGCGATTCTTTCTCTGAGTGTATGATTAATCTCGTTCAAGTCATGACTGAGATCCAGGTCATGTCTGTAATATGCACCATCAAAACGATTTTCTGGTGCGGCACCAGATTTTGGTTGCTTGTTAGAATCAAGTCACATATCAACTCGTGTCCCGTGCCCACACTAATTGTATCCTGGTAAATCTTTTTTGCCAGGATATTTACACCGTCGTGTTCCTGGTAATCTTATTGATGCAGCTGCAATATCAACGCCTGTGACCTTTTGTAAGTGTAAGCATGTTAACTCAAAGATAAACACACGTTCCACTGACTACTGCTCGTCCATTGCAGGTCTGAACCCAAGTTGCAGTTATTTCTTACTTTCAAAGTGCGTTGAGTGACACGTCATCGAGAAGAGAAGCTGAGACGAATTCGTCGTCCAGCGTCGATTTATTTTCCACCAATGATGAAGTACTTACCATACATATGTAAGTTAAAATAAACTTGCAGTGTACGAAGATGTGATGCTTGATCGCAAAATCATTCCCACGTAAATATTTTCATGGGTCTACACAAAAACACATACGTAATTTATTTAACTCAAATACACACACGCATGCCTAAAGTAATCCGTCACAACTGTAATATGTAGATGATATTTCTTGATATTGATGGGCATTTGGTCCCTTAGACATTAACTGGAATTAATGTGCGCCCACTACACGTGGGATGAGTTCCGGGACATGTTTGCCCGAATCACCAATGACCCGTATAGTTTTCGTACTATTACTTTGACAGGAGCACCATGCTCAAAAATATCGTGCGGGATTGGAGGTAATTTTTTAACAACAACTTGTCTCTAACGACAATATAACAATCATAACAATAATGATAATAATATTGAAAAGTCCGCCCGTGATTTCATAGACGAGTATACAAGACAACGTCGTAAAGCCGACACCGTTTCGATTTTTACTGATATGACCTTGCGCCATCAGATGAAGGTTTTGATTATTTGAGGAAGGGCTCTAGCAATCATGATAGTTGCCAACATTTTTTTATTTTTTTTATTCGATATTCGATTATACCAGTACAAACTCGTTTGGATAGATCAATATGAGGGATCTTGTTGTTGAAGCATTACATGCATTTTGGTGTTGATCAAAAAAAGTGTCTATCAACATTTACGGATGATCATCCGCCTGACCTTGTAACGCTGACATGGATCTAAGCAGGTTTGCCACCAGAGCGGATTTGACCGAGTTTACCAGTCGGTTTGTCGTTGGTGTTGACCTTGTAATTTGTGAAGATCAAACTGGTCAGTTCGGAATATGGACATTCAAGATATTGTTGCAGTCCCAAAAGCGATGTCGCAAAAAAAACCTGGTTGAAATCAATGACAGTGGTGGAACCAGAGACTCTAGAGTGTAATTTTCTTATATCAAAGAGCATATTGATGCAGTCAATGACAGGATAAAATAATATATGAATGAACCGATCACAAAACGCCACCATCACCACGTGCATTGTCTCCATGGTACCAAAGTCCAGAAATATTAATCAAAGAAAGAGATATTTCAATTAAAGAAGCAATCTTAACAAACGGCCGACATATTTTAGGTTCTCTTGATGGAAATGGTTTTGATCAACCTAAACGTAGCATCTTAAAGATGCGCGAGTCCGGATCATACCTGTTTATTACAACAGGAAGAAAGGTACGAGAGGTCGAACGGGAATGTTGGTAAACGAAAAGCAGGATCTAAATCATTATTTCGAACTAGTAATATTGCGTATCAAAGGTACTGGCAGTTTTGTATTAGAATTTTACTAATTTGCGTTACCAGCATCGTCAGTTATCGGAGAAGGAACATCAGTTCGAAGCATTCAGCATTTTATTTTTCGGACTGATACCTGACCGTTTTAGCTGTAACTGTTTAAGAGTAGATTTATAATATTATACGAGATAGATTCTGACTTCGGTGATGAGGTCGCGGTATTATTCCATGAGATGTTAGACCGACTGGAAGCGGATATTAACATTCATGGTGATTTTGCCCCATTTGTCGATCAAATAGTTTTATCTGACCCTCTTACACAGCACTAGTAGGTGAAATGTCACTCACGGGTCGCTTCTACAACGGCAAAGTAGAATTCATCACTGTTTATTCCCCGTTTACATTCTCTCGCGAATAAGTTACACCAGCATTGATTCAACGGAGATTTAAAATGATCACGATTGTTATTCAACAATTATGCACTTGTCAGTGTAACAGTTATTGAAAAGGGTCGGTTATCAGAGGTACAATGTGCAACGTAACTGGCGGATTTATAAACCAAGGAGTGCTATGCCACCAAATGTCCAATCGCCGAAGATTTAAAACTTCTCCAAGAAGATAATTTCCATAATTGTATGACAGTTATTTGCGAAAAAAGGTTAAATGTTTAGACGTGCGTGTACGTATTGCATCTGAGCGAGATCAGTCAGGAAAGCGTCTGCCTGTCGTACAATAGTAATACACGATTGCATTATTAATAGAACTGTGACGGACCCTCAATGTTACCGACGTGAAAAAATAATCGAAGAGGAAAATCAAATGCAACATGAAATACCAAGAGACCCCCGTTGATAGGGAAATGCAAAAGCGCGCGTTTGGTCGTAGATGCTATCTGTGTGTTTGCTGAAGCAGCCCATTCTTGCTCTTGGAGGTGACAGGAATCGCAACCACAAAAAACTATCGTAAACGGACTTATATTGGGGGCTACATCGATAGTAACCCGTGTCTGTGGTGGGTCTAACAAACTAATTTCGATACGAGTCCATTCACAAATGCATGTTTATTCAGACCTGCTTGCAGCGGCACAAAGTAATTTCAGCACGATCAGTCAACCTTAATCGGTGGTAACTGAGGATAAAACAGTTGCCGGAAATGGAAAAACACTTGCAATTCCAAGTACGGATATAAAACCTTGCGAATGCGGATTTACAGACAATAAAAAGTCGAGTAAAAACAAAGCAAATACGGCAGTTTTATCGGTTTTGTTGGTAACTCAGGTCGCTTTATCTATCTTGTATGACTCTAGCTGTTTGCTTGGACACTTCACATTCGTGAATTATTAATGCTAATTATTCACAGGTTGAACATATAATGTAACTTGCTAGCTAAATTAAGCAAATACAACGGAGGATATAGGCTATTGTGACTCTAAGAATTCTTACAATTCTTTCTCATACGTTTGGTCCTGTTGAATGTAACCACAACTGGTTCTGGCCAGGGATCAACTTGTTCATCTTTTTATGATTCCATAGCAACAAAGTTACTTTTGTGTAACTCATCTTCTACTTCATCTGTTAGTTGGGTCATCTCAGCCAAGTACACACAACTAGGCCTTGAATTGTTAATGCGATTACAGCGATGAATCAATGAAGGCATTTACCAAAAACAAAGATGCGAAGCTCCCAGAGACCACCACGCTTGGCCCTCGTGAAATGGATTAATATGCAGACCCTATTAAAATACAGCCACCAGTATCTTAAGTTTGAGTCTTCCTCTACGCTGAGTTTAAATGCAGCCACATGATTAAGAAATCGGATAGATTCCCGTGTTTTCGATGCGATAGTAGCAGCAGAAGGGGTGAACAGACCATTTTTGTTCGAGACCTTATTTATGAAAAAAAGCCTTCCTACGAAAAGGAAATCTTAAAGTCAATAACGTTAAACCACAACCTCTATCTCATTTTGTTACTTTTCTCTAACTCGCGTTTTTATTTGTTTCGTTTACGCGCTGGTCACTCAGCGTTGGTCGTTCACCCCCTCTGCTGCTGTAAATTAAACAGCCATTATAAATATTATCAATAATGATTGGAGAACCACACTCAGCTAGATTAGCTCGAGAGCGACTAGATGCAATCAAAAAATATTTACCTGTTCGTGATTTAGTTAAACAACAGCTACAATCACGTCAGGAGTCTCAAGTGGAATTTACAGAAGGTACAGAACAATTATTTAAACCGATTGTCGAACCAACAAAGAAAATTGTTACAGCAACTGAGGCAACACAAAGAGCTCTTGAAGCATTACCTGTTGATATTGCTGGCCGTATTCAAGCAGCTCAACCACAACCACAACCACCAAGAACCAGAATTAAGATAATAGATAAATTTACACCTGAAGGTATTGCTGCTATCAAGGACCCATAGCAATTACTTGATATTGCAGCCTATGGATATTGTGAAAGACAACAATATGTAAAACCAGAACATGTTAAATCTCTAAGCTCTGCCAATTGGATCGCTACTGGTATTCCAGAAATTAGATCTAATGAAGATATTGTTAATTTTAATGAATTTGATGAGGCTGTATATAAACATATCGAAAAAGCTAAACAAGGTAAATGAATATTGCCATCACCACAACGACCACCACAACAATTACAACAGTTGTCATCATCACCACAACGATCACCACAACAATTACAATTTGAATTACCACGATCCCCACAATTGCAACTAATGGAACAAATAAAACAAAAAAAAAAAACTAGAACAAGATAAACATTTAGAAGGAATAATGAAACAATTGCAATCACCACGACGACCAGTTAGAACAACAGAGGAAGAATATCAAGATCCTGACGCAACTGGAAGTGGTTTAGGAAGTGGCTTTATTACTTGTCCCAATAACGTCCTTGCTGATGTTGATCGACTAGAAATTCTCATTGGAGGAAAACAAGCTGGCAATAATTCCCCAGAAATCATTAATGAAGCAGCTGATATTTGTCAACGATTATTTACAGGTGGTGTTATGGATATTGGTGTTTATCAGTCCCTTATTAATGAAATTAGTGACGATTATCATAGTGACTAAGTATGTAATTAGATGCAATTAGTGATAAAATCACTTAAAAATAATATGATCATACATAATACTCATAGACCAACCATGGTCAGGGTAATAAATTCACGATTACCAGTATACAAAACGACCTACGGAGATGGACTAGGTGATGTTGTTTAAGGTCTATTTGAAAGGATAGCCCCAAAAGCAATACCGTTTGCAAAGCAACTATCAATGAAAGCTATTGATGTTCGTGAAAAAGGTATTGGCGCTGTTGGTGATGTTGCTAGCAAAGCATTCTCAGCAATCAAGGATAGATTAGCGCGATTAATACGACAAAAACCTCAACCAGTGAAACTGGCCAGCACTGAAGTGATGCCCGCAAATGTTAGTAAAATAATAAATCAAGCTGCTAATAAAAAACTAGCAGAGTTAGCTAACAACACTAATGTTGGGTTAGAAAAAGAAAAAAATATAACCGCTAGTCTGATAGCAGGAAGCGGTCTTCGTGTTAGACGAAGACGATAATAATAAATATGTTCAAGCGTATATCTGATCCCGCGTTTGACATGGACGCAACAGTTTTCAAAGATGAATCTGTGCGCGATTATCAATATTATTCTTATGACGCACGTGTACCTGACGAGCGTGGAAGAATTGAGATACAAGTTCAAGATACAAGCAAATATTTCTTACCCGCTGAAGCATTTATTGAAGTCGAAGGTAGACTTTTAAAAGCAGATAATAAGAAATTATGGACTTTTAGATCGACCTGGTTTTGTCAATAATGGTATTATGGCGTTATTTAAAAGTGCAGCATATATCATTGATGGACGAGATATTGAGATCTGTCATGAAAACGTCGACGTTGCCACGACGATACTTGGTCTTGCAAGATACAGCGATGATTACTCAAGATCAGCTGGTCCATCAATGATGTTTGCAAAGGATACAACTGATCATCCAGAAAGTAGAAATGTAACACTAAATGCAGCTGGAACTGAAATTGCATCGATGAATGCAAATTTTAACTTAGGATTCGCATCACGTCGAACAATGTTAAACGATGAGGAAAATTTTTCATGTGCGATTCTACTGCCACATGTATTTGGATTCTGCAGAAATGTTAGGAAGGTTATATTTGGCGCTAAACACACAGTTGTACTTGTAAGAAAAGGGAAAAGGTACCGACGATGATGCAATATGGCGTGATGCTGCCTTTGATGCAAGTAAAGTAATATTAACAAAACTTTCGCTGTGGATGCCAGTAATGACTCCATCGATTACCGAAGAAGAACGTTTACTTTCTTTTATGAGTCAAGGTGGTAAATCAACGTTGTCATGGTTGACTATGACCACAGATAGTGTTCAAGGTACCGTTGCTGATTTATTTACATGGCAAATAGCATCACAGCAGGGGATGTCAGCACCACTACATATATTTATTGCACTTCAGGACAATGCCAGAGTAAATTCGCAGGTACGAAATCCAATGGTGTTTGACACGCTTAGGGTTAGTGAAGTTTCTTTAAGGATAAATGAACATCAAGAACCTTCTGAAGAAGTGTTGCTAAATTTCGATCAAAATCATGTAGCACGTGCTTATCATCGATTAATGACATTCATGGGGCGTAATCAGAATATTGATTCTGGTTTACAGATATCTCAGAGTGATTTTACAACACTGTATCCAATATATTACTTTTCATTAGAACACTTAGATTTGTTCAGACAATCTGTCGTTGACATAAATTTTCGAGCTCGTTTAAGAATAATACCCGCTGGTGGTTATAGGGCAATTGCTGTTATACTCAGCGACAAAACAATGTTACTTGAAGGTGTTGGTGGACGAATGAGATTTATTGATGCCCCAGTAGAAAATATGTAATTAGATCGCTCATAATGATTATAAATGTCATATCTAGTTAATGTCAGTCTGACTCCTGGTCAGATTAAAAAACTACAGTCATCATCAAAAATTGATCGTGCGGCAAAAATATCACTAAAGCGAGAACAAATCGCAGGAGGTCCGAATAAGCTATCATTATTAGAACGCCAGCATAAGCATTTCAATGAAGCAAAAAAAAAATATAAATAAATACAAGTATAAAACTTAATCTTTCTGCGAGTGTCATTAAAGACATCGTTAAAACGGGTGGCATATTTCCACTTCTCGCCGCGTTACCAGCAATAATAGCCGCTGCTACCCCAGCTGTTGCAAAAGCAGCTGCGTTAGGCTCTGTTGGAACCGCTGCTGGAATGGCGTTAAAGAAAGCAACGGGTCAAGGAATTATGCACGCAGAAAACTTAAAAGAAAAAGATCATGGGCAAAACAACACGGAAGACGTCTAAGAGCACCAAACGTGCCACAGCCGGGCCGTCTAAGATTATCAGGCCCAGTATACGGTCGCCGACTAAGACTTCCAGGGACCCCATATTCATGGTACGGAAAAGGTCTAAGACTGCTCCGGTAACTTCGTCATCGAGTTTGATGATTCTTCCTATGTCTAATTTTGATTTACTTAATGCTGCTGAGCAACTGAATATAAAAAACTGTAGAGGGGTTTTTTATGTGTGATCAATTACCTACCGTTGCAATGCAACATGAAACTGGTATTATTAATCTCGATAAAAACTCTGGCCCAGACACTCATTGGGTGGCATATGCAATTGATCCACGTGGAATTATTTATTTTGATTCGTATGGGTTGGCACCACCAAAAGAATTTTTAAAATATGTTAGCACAGTAAGTAATGCTAAGCAAAGTAAGAATTCGATGCTTTCTAAGATCTGGTATTGAACATTACCAACACAAAAGTTAACGGATCTGCCGATATGTGGTCGAGAAGTTCTCGCTGTACTTGATGTTGTATCAAAATCAACAACACCACCTCATAAAGTCGTGCATGAATATACTACGTTGTCACACTTAAACAAATGCTAGTAAATATAATGGTATATATTTATGGAAGATCTTCTCGCAAAGCTCAGCAGCAAGTCGATTTATCTAAATATGCAACTCTTGACCAGCTCAGAAATGAAATCGATAATTTATTAAATATCACAAGTGTGGATCAAAATGAAGTCGTTGTTTTTCAGGATAAACAAGGACGATTAAAGACAAGTAATATACAACTGTCAGATGTTCTTATACGAATTCACGCTGAGTTATTAATAATATCGTTACTTTTGCTGATCAAGGTAAAATACAAGATTCCGGTAAGTCAGTTAACGATTTTATCAAGCGAGCTGGTGATTCATTCACGGGTTACATTATTATGAATCAAAATAAAATTATAGACCTTGGAAGCCTAGCCGCAGATACAGATGCAGCAACAAAAAAATACGTAGATGATCAAGAATCTAAGTACGTATTAGTCAACGGTGGTATAATGCGTGCATTTCTCAACATGAATAATAATGGTATTAATAATCTTAGAACACCAGAATCAGATTTCGACGCTGCAACGAAGAAATATGTAGACGATAAGGAAATTCCTATGACAACTTCGTTAGCTACAATCAATAATGAAATGACTACTCTCAATACTAATTTTACTAATCACATACAAACGTTCTTAAATTTTCGTACAAACATATACAGATCTATTAATGATTTTTTTGAAAGTCCACCAACTGTTGATATCAAACTTGCTGACATTAACACGAAACTCAACGACATTGTCAGTGGAATACCTAATATTGTTAAAAAAACTAATCTGATTAAAATTCCACACGGACAAATTAAAAATATCGTGTACACAGATGCATCAGGATCATCAACATGGACACCGCTCGATAACACTCTCGAACATACCGCAGAAGTAATTGGGTTATACAGGCTATCTATGTACGGTTTGGAAATTACTGCGGCCACTTCATCATCACCGAATGTAGATTATAATCCTCTACTGGTGATGCTAACCAAGGACATCAAAGAAACGTTTACGTTGACATCAACGGAAATGCCCCCGAGACGTTACTGGTGGTGTCTGGAATTCGTAGCTGAAACTGTTTAATTACTTAATTAAATGACGTTGTTATTGTATAATGAATCAAGTGGCTGAGTCACTTATCGACGTTCAACGTCACAGATACAATCATGTATGTGAGTGTCAAACCAAACTAAAAAATATCATCGACGATTATACAATGAAAGTATAAAAACAATATCGCAGACGTATGGTTGTTATTGATATAATTGTTTACTCAGTTTCTGCTGTTATTGCTGGAACCGGATTATTATTATCAACAATAACAATGACAGCACCTGCAATTGTCGTTTCAACTTCAACGATTATCGCAGGCATTCTCAGTATTATCGCTAAGAAGATATCTACATGTACAAATGATAAATTACACGAGTATATAATAAAACTACACACAGTAACAACATCTTATTCTAAACTATCATCGTATATTTCGGCGTACCTCAGCGATGGTAAAATATCTGATGAGGAGTTCGCAACGATAATGAAAACCTACAAAGAAGCATTTAGAATCGCTAGCGATTCTAGTGATAAAGTGACTTGTGATAAAGTGGAAGATTGAATTCCCGAGAGAGAACGCATTGTGTTCTATTAAAAAAATAATAAAATAAGGAAGTATTTTAAATAATGTCAGCATTAGAACTATTACAACAGATCGTCACTAATACAACACCGTCAAAAACTACTATGATATCATTAAGTTCGACCAATCCTGAATTTAACGTTAACTTTCCAACTGCAATTCCAGCAAGTGAAATAGCATTAGCACAATTACGAGTTTATAATAGCTGGCCAAATACCAGGTCAAAATCGTTTGGTGGACTACCAGCAAACAATTCACTTGTATTTGCAAATAAGAATAAACCTGATGGAACTCCTGATCGGCAGGTTGTTGGAATTTCAACGGGCAGTTATCAAATAGAACAGATTAATGATGAGTACCAACGTAGAATTAAATCTATTACAGGAAAAGAATCCAAAATAGCAATTACTGTTTACGAACCAACATTATCAGCGGCGACTGAAATAAATTCCCCTGATTAGGTTGTAGATATTTATCAAAGTTCAATCAGATCTGTGTTAGGATGGCCTGATGTTCCTCCCCCAGACCAAAAGTCAAATGAAATTCCAGAACCAACCAAAAATTAATTTCTCACAACGGAAAAAAGATTTATAAAACGTCCAGAATATCGAAATGTATATAGATATATTTGAATTTCTTAATGAGAATAACAATATAGTAATTCCTGCGTATCGGACTGTATTATTTGATGTTATTAGAGAAGGACCAGATCGTCGTGAAAAGGATATAGTTTATGAGGAAGGTATTCAAAGATTTTTAAATCCAATTAATTCTGAATACACACGAGTGTTCGGTGATTTACAAACTCTTTCTTCAGCATTATCACAGAATTATAACAACGATATAAAACAACAGGTAACTGAAACGATATAACACTTAAATACAATGATCGAGGATTTGGTTTTTGCTAACCGAAGTATTGTTTTAGGAGCAACTACTATTCCTAAACAATTAGAAGAAGATATTCTTAGTGGAAAAGAAAGTTTAGATATTAAAAAAAGGACGCTTAAAGTTGAAACATGTATTTCTTGATCATTATAAAAAAAACAGAAGAACAATCACAAACATTTACAATACCAGGATTTGATACTGTTAAACTAAAAAAATCAGCCATTGATCTTATTAACGAACATTTTCCAAGAATACTTGAATCATGGAAAAAAATAGTCCCGCCATCGGTTATGCTTAAACATAATAATGATCCATACGGTGGAGGCCGTCATATCTCGCCTGGTATTGTTAATATAACATCAACGATCGCAGTCAATCTAGTATGTGATGTAACTGATGGCAGCTATCAAGTAGATCTTTCAAAAAGTGGCACTGCGGAGCAAGGGTATATATTATATTCATTCAGTCCTCAAGCGCCAACCGGGTGGTTAATTGTATCTGAACCAATTAACCCCGTTTATCTACGTGTACATAATCCGTTATTATCAAGGATACATTTCAAACTTACAGACCAAATAGGACGTATTTTGGATTTGCAAAATGAAGTTTTAAGTATTAATCTTTATTTGAGATCATAGAGCGTTATTGCAAAACGAAAAAAACACAAAAAAAATATCCGAATCTAACTCGGATCAGAATAATTTTTTTTTACTGGGGTAAATCGTAATTATCAGAATAAAATATTATTATAAGTAAATAACCTGTATACTTCAATTTTGCCAGGGATTTTGTTTAACCATTATCACATTAACTCCACCTTCACTTTCATTTTCACAGTGCTCTCTTAACTGTCTTATTCGAAAGTTCATCATCTTTTTCTGTTCGTATTCATGAGATAATTCTAACTTAATTTTGTCAATAGCGTTTGAGAGAGGTACAAACAGCTTTACCTGATTATCTGTAACTGTTGCCAGCGACTGTAACATTGCCTGCTGGATAAACGTCATGAATTTATAATCAGATGGTAAAGTGTATCTGTTCTCTAATTTCCGTTGTTCTAATGATTCAAAGTCAGACAGAATTTTTTCAGGATTAAGATTATCAGATATATTTATACCGTTATGATGTAATTTTTTAATCGCAGAAATAATAACATTAATATTTTCGGAATTCATTATATTATAAATGTTTGTTTAATATAAAAATAAAATCAGAATAATATTAATAAAATAAAAATAATAGTCCTTAAGGACTGTTTCAAGATGATTATATACATATGATTATGATTATATACATATAATTATGATTATATACATATGATTATATACATATTATTATGATTATATACATATGATTATATACATATGGTTATGATTATATACATATTATTATATACATATTATTATGTACATATGATTATGATTATATACATATGATTATATACATATGGTTATGATTATATACATATGATTATATACATATGATTATGATTATATACATATGATTATATACATATGATTATATACGTATGATTATGATTATATACATATGATTATATCTTAATTAAGGACAGCACAAAACACAGAATCTTAATTACAGTAGCGTATTTACAGCAAGCATATTTACAGCACAGTTTAACCCCATATGAAACCCCTAGGTTGCCAAAGGACATCCTAGCAGGCTCAGAGGTTATATATAAACTTATCTTATGGACGCAGACGCATAAACACACACCCCAGCGAATTTCTAATCGAAACGAAATATTAGAAATTCAGAGGGCTGTCTAGGCATTGTGATTTCATGTAACCCCTTAAATCAAGCAAGCATATTTACAGTAACAGTATTTACAGTAACGTATTAACATATTTACAGTAACGTATTTACATATATTTATAGGGACAGCACAGTTACATATAAACTTAATTCTAAGAACTTTAACTCTAGGACAGCACATTTACATATAAACTTAATTCTAAGAACTTTAACTCTAGGACAGCACAGTTACATATAAACTTAATTCTAAGAACTTTAACTCTAGGACAGCACAGTTACATATAAACCTATCTTAAAGACAATACTACGGGCCTTCTGTACGTTCAATAGAAATTTTTGCACACTCCCCCACCATAATCACCCAGGGAGTGCAAAATTGCACCCACCAAGTGACATGGTGTGAGAGTGTACAAATTTTCTAATGAAACATAGACGGGCTAGCTGACGCCCCACTAAAGAAAAGGATTTTGGCATAATATCGCCTTTCGCCCGACAGTATGCCGGTCACGAGAATCGAACCACGGACCTTGAGTACGAGAATCCAGCGCGTTAGCAATCGGCCATCGGACTTCACTATGTATACATAATGAAAATATTATTATATAGTTAAAGCGTAATGTGCTTAAAGTATACAGAATAAAATCCCAATTTATTGTAAAATGTATTGTGGATTTCTTAATAAAATCACAATTTATTGTAAAATGTATTGTGGATTTCTTAATAAGATCACAGTTAATTGTAAAATGTGAATTTATTTTCAGTTTCCAAATACTTGAAACTACATACACAAAACCCACAGTTAAAAGTCGGTATTAATCAGACGTTGCTAAGGATACTAAAATAATCGATAGTTATATGAACACTCATGCCATGCTCATTTCTAAAAATAACCTCATGTATACAATTCACCGCTGAGATATATTAGCCGATATAACACAGGTAATATGTGACTCAGGTTATCGGATTAGCTTGTTCTTTGTTTTGTAATAGTAACACAAATTAGCTGCAATGGGCTTCTTGGAAACATTAGTGTCCAATGGGACATTCAAACTGTGTAAATCTCTATTGTGTTATACATGTATTTTGAAAACAAATGGATTTTGCTGCTGACTAGTGTACACACAATTACATATCATTTTCATGAACGATATATTTATTTATGGACAAAATAAGGAAAGATATATCAATACTTACTCAAAACAATGTGTGATCCATTTTACCAAAATTCACAATATATTGCTGTCATTACAACAAGTACGACAACTGCAAGATTTACTAAGTTATGTTTGACGGAGTTGTCTCGCTTAATCATATGATACCATAGGAACATAGGTGAATCTGATTTTTTGTAGAAATCTTTTGGAAGAAGCAGATTGTGTGATATTATCTGCCACGTATTTTACTGAAGATGATACGATGTTAAAATATTTACTAGGAGAATTAATTGACTTAAATATAATTTCTTCGCCATCTGTATTTACAGATTTAACAGCCCTTGCGTATCGTACGCCGCCAGAATTTCCGGACTTGCAATTTTGACTTGAGTTATCAAGTTTATTACCACTGATGTGATCAATTACATGTCCATCTTTAATGACCACATAAAACATTCGTAGATGAATCTATGTGATAAATATTTTTTTATTTCCATTGGTATTAAATCTAAAATATCCAGTATTAGTAACACTACCGACTGGTTTCTTTAATCTACAGTGCCTAATTACACCATCACGAGATGCTTCATAATTGGTAATGATTGGATGCTTTACAAACTCATTTTGCTCCATTTATATACTAATATTATTTGTTTAAGTAATTATTTTGAAAATCTAGCGAGATAATCTGCTTCGGTTTTTATAGGAGATTCAGAAGATGTTTTATTTTTGTTATCGTAATATCGTTTCAGCTCTCTGTATTTTTTACCACTACATTGCACACACAGTTGAGTTTTTCCTCTGACTCCAACACCACACCGCACACACGGTTTTGGTCCAAAACTTCCTTGTCTAACGCACTGCATATGATAGCCGCAGAATTCGTCTACGCATACTTTGTTACAAGGAGAAGTATATCCGATCATAAGCCAATTACATCGATTCTTTGTTTGAATCATATACAAGAGATTAAAATTCAATTTGAATACATATTTGTCTTAATTATAATAATGCAGGAATTATCCGCAATTGAACATTCTGGAGCCAGATTTGATTTTGACAGACTGCCGAAATATAAATTTAGTTTTTCGATGCAAGATTTAGCTTTAACGAATAAAGATATAACAAAACGTATCCGTGAAGCCAAAAAGGAATTTTGCGACGATGGTGCGGCTCATGTGTGGTCGACATTCAGAATTAGAAATATTGTTAATGTAATGAATGACAAACGAAGAAGAGAGATTACTGACTACCTTGTTCAGAGATATTTTATTTTAATAAAATGTATTGTAAAGACAGACGATGACACTTGGATTATTCGTGACAAACGTGATTCTGTCCACATGCAGTCAGGAAATAATAGTGTTCTTAGTAAAAATTCCAGACCAGGAATATTTACTGGTATTGACAAACCATATTACGAACAAGTGTATCCTGTGACTTCGGTTGTGTACGCAATATATCCATTAAATAATAAACCTAACGTTGGGGATCTCAAACCTATGAAATTGTCAAGGATAAATTGTGCAGATGAACTGGTTACAGAACACTTGACAAACGCGATACGCGGAAACGGTTTAACGGATTTAAGACGTAAAAAAATAAATACGTGGGCAGAAACAGTTAAAGATACCGGAGCGTCTATCAGCGACGTTGCTGAGCTGGGAAAGAAATTAAAATTCCCAATAACAGTGAAGACGTTAACCGGAGAGATTTTGTACAAACCGAAATATAAATCAAGAGGAGCTTCAATAGATATTATTGATCATAACGCACATCCATGGACTGTGGCAGTAACAATATTTCCACGAGACAGAACGGTTAAATTTTATAATGGTCATGTATTCGATACTATCAGAAATATCAGTAAAATTGACCCTGTATCTGTTTGGCTGTTTCAAAGTTCGGAATATGATTATCATGATCAGTTTGTACGGTCTGATGGTGATATTTACGTACAGAATCTCTCCACGAAGAAATGAAAAATCTTGCATTAAAATATACCTCTGATGATATTAAGGTTGGACAATTACTGAATAACTGTTTTACCGTTCCATCAATTGCTGCTCACGCTGCTCAGGAGAAAAATTCATGGAAACCGAAACGATTGGAATTTCTTGAAGATGTCCAACGTAGTTGTGTGGAATACGGACATGGTGGATTGTGGAATACTAAATACGATTATAATGACGTTATCCCAGTTGATATGGTAGCATGTTATCCTGGAAGTTTTCTTGGATACGGAGAATGTTCTGAATACTTTAAGAGATTTGGACATCCGACACACGAAGTGACCAGAGTTGCGATAAACGGACCCTTACCAGATTTTGACTTAACCGGATTCGCCTGTATAGAGTCGTTCGAGTTTTACTGGGGTCTCCATCCGATTGTTTATGCGTGGTTTGGAAGACATTTTTCAGAGCGACGTTGGGCTCCAATAGTACTAATACAGTACATGCTTGATGCTGGAATTTTAATGTCGTTGAACGTGAGTGAAGCAATTATATCATACCGCGTGCAGAAACAAGTTTGGTGGCCAGAACCGGATGTATTTAATGATGCTAGAAGAGATTTTCCTAATCTTAACGAAGATGATATTGTTAAAATTACTAATAGTATACGTTTATGCAGGAGAGAAAGTGATGAGAAATTTGCAAAAGATCTCGGCAGAAAAATAATCGGTAAATTTACGCAAGGAGGATCATATGATCATAAACGAGCCTAAACGTTTCGTAAACGTAAATCATAAACGATTAATTATGGACGATGCTGAACTCGATTTTATAATTGCTGATACAACGGAGAAAAACACATTTATAAGTCGAAGTAATGCTTATTTATCAGACGGAACTAAATTAGGTACAATTGTGAGCTAAACTGATGGCGAGTCACCGCAGTTTACTCATTTAAGATCTTCGATGCTAGCGTATGTTTCGATAAATCTATTATCGATGATAAACAGATTTCCTCGTTGTGCAGTCAGAGTCGCGACAGATTCATTTTACATAAATAAATAATATGCGGATTCGTTAAAACAATTGCATATTAACAATCGTGCATCGTGGGGCGAATGGAGAATAAAACGTGAAGATATAATTAGTTGTTCTGAATCTGCCGACGTTGAAATTGCGAAAACATATTACAAGACTAATCAAATACCAAGATTGTCACCGGGACCATCTGTATGTGATCCTGTGGCTAGACATAAAACCATTTATCTTAATGGGTGTGGTGGTTCAGGTAAAACAACACGCGCGATTGAATTATTTAGTAATTGTTCTGATATGATTGTTTTGACAGCGACACATAAACTCGCCAGGGAAATAAAAGAACGAGAAGTAACATCATGTACATATCATAGTTTCTTTAGATGGTGCGGAGACGCATGGACTCCATCACGAAAGGGTGAGAAATACATTCCTAAAATTATTATCTGGGACGAGATATGCACGGTATCCCTAGAGGTATTAAAAATATTTCTTGATTGGCTGTTATTGAAGAATACTGCTGTGATAATGTGTGGCGATCATGGTCAACCGCCACCTTTCACTGGATCGTCTCCACATAAGTGGCTGAAAACATTTGTAGATTATTACGAAGAAATAACTGATGACCATAGAGCTATTGATAAATCACTAAAAGAGTTTAAAAAGTTAATAAGACTACAGACAGATAAAATACAGTGTGAGATAATGCGTAAAGTAATTCCAGAAACTTCTATGAATGATTTTTGGACTTTATGGAGACCTGCTGATTTGATAGTTGCAAGTAGAAAAATAGTTCACGATACATTTCAACAACAATTATTTACGTTACATCAAGAAAATTTTCAAATCTACCTGTACCTTTGTGTTATCGCCCAGCAGATACTCGACGACAGAATGTTGATGTTGAGATTCCTGGTGGTGGAATACAAAATCTTGTGTTAAGTGATATTGTTTTAGTTGTTGTTGATGTTGTTGAGAGCGCGTTGAACATGGATAAATCGCCATGGATGTTAGGATACGCTATAACGATTCACTCATCACAGGGATTAATTATTACTGATACAAATATTTGGATTGTCGATGATCGTATTGAGTGGTCAAATTTAGTTTATCTTGCAGTGTCTCGAGTCAGAAGAATATCTCAACTTGGCCGGGTTATCATGGATTGCGTAATAACCGAAGAAATCACTAACAACTTTGTCGATATCAATAAAAAAATTAACGAGTAATAAACAATGTGACCAAAAAAAAAAAATAATCGCGATTTTAGTATTGATGCTGAATTTATTATAACACTAAAACAACAACAGAATAATCATTGTGCAAGTTGTAACTGTAATATGCTGTGGCAGTATTCGAGTAATAATCCAAGACAATTTACCGTTGATAGAATTAACAGTAGTCTTGGTCATACACGCGAAAATGTGATGCTGACCTGTCTTGAATGTAATCGAAGTCGAGGCGCTGGACGCTGTGCAAGTTTACAAAAGTGAGCGCGGTGGTAATTGTGTATCCGTAGGAATTATTTGTAATTGTTCGCGTACAAATCCACGCTAAGGAGCAGTTGAATCTAATCTGTAGATTGCGGGTCTACCTGTGGACCTTACTACGCTAGAAATTTTGTGTGTGGTCACACTCCAGATAGGATCAGTTGCTCTTTTCCTACCTCCTTCAAGTTCACCAGGTTCATATAAATATCTTACGGTAACATTACCTAGTACTGGTTGAGAGGAAGATTTACGTTGTATTGGTATATATTTTTTTTGTGATCGCATTAGAAGGTTTCATAAAAGTTGCACGAGTCATTTCGTTGTTTAGCGCAGCTATCACACTTGGTAACCTTGCAACCCATTCACGAGATCTCTCCATGGAGTTAAAGTCAGCGGATATTTCCTTTGCGTATTGGTATCCAAATAACCGCTCAGCAAGTGTTCGATTAAATCGTTCAACGATTGCCTGATAACGATGAATTTCAGTGTGTCCTCGTCTGATTTTAACGTTATGTCGCTTCATCAACGATGATATTGTACCAAGAAATTCTTTGCCAGGATCAACCTGTAGCAGTTGTGGCCATCGTAGACCACCACGTTGATAAATCAGTTCAAACGCAGATGCAACTTCAGTTGCTGTTTTAGTTGATAGTGGTTCTGCCTCTTTATATCTACTCGCAACGTCAACGACGGTTAACGCGTATCTGTATGTGTATTGACGTCTGCCAAATTTAATGGTATCGTGTGGTAAAAACAAAAGATCTCCTTGATGAACTTCATTAGGGGTACTGACATCAAAATGTGCATACTGATTTTTTTTAGGTGGACGTAGATAAATTTGCCATATTGCCTGTCGTGCTAACCACGCTGCAGCAACATCACGTGAGACTTTTGCTGCTTCAGCAAGTTTACTAATCGCTGCCTTACCTCTCCAATATCCTCTTGGACTATAATAAACATATTCCATTATTATGATAATAATCAGTTGATTAATGACCAGCCCCTAACATTATTTTACCTTTCATACCAGCTTTTACCAGAAAAGCAGCTAATATTTATCGAAGTGATTATCTTGTACATTATTTATGGCATGAATTAATTTTATATCGGCGAGATGTCGTTGTTGTAAATCTTTAGTTTTATACGCGACATCATGAATGTGACACGATTGATCAATTGCGTTTATTGTATACTCTCCAGGTTTTGGTTGGTCTTGGTTATCGAGTCGGATATCGAGACGAGTTCCAGGACCAAAATAATTATATCCAGGTAAATGTTTTTCACCAGGATACTTTGCCCATGGAGATCCTGTTAATTTACCTAACGAAGCAGCGATATCTCCACTTGTCTTTAATGAAATAAATTTGTATTTTTTGTACCACATTTCACACACTTGCCTGTAAGTGCGCGCCTGTTATTTTTTTATTATTGTCGTGAATCCACTGGTATGAGTGGGTGCTCTACATCGAACACAATATAAATCCATATTACTATTATATGGATATAATTGACTTCTCAGCGACACGAAAACAAGAGCCAGTCAAACATCATCCAGCGCTACCAAATTCTATCAGAGCAATTATACTTGGCCCATCTGGGTCTAGTAAAACGCAATTATTACTTAATCTGATAATGC
>JAECUM010016334.1:0-17840 GCA_016617855.1 Megalonaias nervosa
GTTTTACAAACAGGTACGGTCGGTCGTTCTAATGTACTCTCTGCCAAGATATTGTTACAATGACTGGGTGAATTCCACTGATCCTCAGAGAAGACTCTTTTATGTTTCAGAGATGAAATAAGGGAAATATCAAAGTGAACTATCTCAAAGACTTTTCTGGCTTGAATACGATAACATATTAATGCACAACTTGAAGATTAAGTACTTCTTCAACATTCGACACATTATATATATATATATTCCCCTTAGTTTTCGCTTTATCACTGTGGAAGAATAACTAGTTGAACTTAATTTCTATGACCCGACATATTCATTATATAATTCTAACCTTTCATTATTCATTCTTCAGATCATGCGGCCAAATACTCTGTTCACACAACACATGCAAATGCAGTATTTATGTCAACCAATTGTTTCAAGAAATGTAAAATAAAAAGTTACAAACGTTCACAAGGTCACGGTTTACGTTATGTTAAAGCTCGGTAGATTAGATTTTGGCTGCAGGCGAATTAGCGTAAAATAAAGATATCGCAGCAAGATCAGTTATTTGATCAATAACAGAAAGTCTGTTCCATAAATACTTGCACTTTACAAACTTACTACTTTATCTACATAACATATGCCATAAAATCTAATTGCACAAAGGGATATTAGTAGTACAATGAAGTAGCTTGGTCGAAGGTAAGCTTTAGTTACTCTTCAGGGCCAGCTCACATAAGTTGATTTGAATTGTCATTTGCGGACATGTACTGACTTTTATTCTCTATATATGGTTATGGTTCATGAAATAGAGTTAAGCAGGATGGTAACAAACTTTAATAGGCAAGAAATAATGATTCTCAAACAACGTAATCGGTAATTTCAAAGTGAATTTTTAAGTTATATATGTCATAAAGAGTGGCAATAAAAGATATCAATTAAAGTGATATGTTCTAGAATATTCTAGGATTCCAAATAGTTCAGGCATACATCTTGGCATTACGCACTCTCTAATGAGCTGTTTAGACGTAATCACACATAATCTTAGAACTACTTTTCTGTTAACATTTTAAGGTGTGTCATGTGCAACATTTCATTACTGTTATCTCAAGTTTGTGAAGTTAACAACAGCCGCGAATTAGTTTCTGGAAAGTGTTAAGTCCAAGCCTGCGATCGATGTCGCTTTATATCCAGCCATACCACCAATGATGTGTATGTATCTATCTATAATATTATTTGCTCTCGACCTATTTATAATTTCATTTAGTTGCGAAATGTCTCTCCGTGGATAAGATCGAAGCAAGTCACCTGTTACTCCTGACGACTGGATCAGGAACTTGAGTCAATCATCGTAGATACTGCACATCCATGCGAATGTCATGTGTCCATATAGATTATTGATGACACATCAGGTTTTCCTTATTTGTCCTCGTTTTCGAAGAGAGTTTTCCGTGGTCATAACTTTTTTTGTAATTTATTACAGTTTAATATGAGTAACATACCGATAATACAGAAATGAATGTATGCATGTGATGCGGTACACGACTTGTTTTGCATGCTAATGTCAAACTTTGTTTAGTCATAGCTATTATGCTCTACACCTGTTTTTCCATGCTTCATACATATTCACCTCAGAAATAACAACCAATATAAAATCATATAGCTTAATCTGATTCCATCGATATTTATAACACATATGTCAGTAGTTAAATCATATTCCACGATTATATTCATTATCTTAATTGCTTATGTTCTTTCTTGCTTTCTCTCCGATTGGAGAAATGCATTAGGTTTGATATTTGTTTGAAATATGAACCGATTTTCCTATTGCTAGAATGTAAGATTTATTTGGGTGTTATTGTTAAGAAAAAGAAATCTCCTTAAGTGGCTTGAGATTTGTCGTCGTTAATTTCTTCTTAATATGAAAATCAATTCTATAAATACGTGACACAAGAAATCATGGTAAAAGTTTCCCATGAAGGACAACAAATAGAAGACCCATGTTTCTTGGTTGGTTGGATGGTTGGTTGAATTTTTACGGCGCACCAGCACTATGAGGCTATTTAGCGCCATATAAAAGGTTATATTTTTCATTATATAAAAGTGGTAAAAGGTTTCGTATCGACCAGCGACACGAGGCCAAAGAGCTGAAGGTAAAACGATCAAATAGTAACGGTGATAAATAAATAGTTTCGCGATCAACGGGGAGTGCAAATGATGTATGGCAACGAAAACGGATCAAAGGTAATTAAAATCTAGCGATGGTACAGCGACGGCATATATTGCACATAAAACTGTTCATGGTGATAGCATAAAAGCTATAACTTATGATAAATAGTTACTTCCTTCAGAAAGTCTATTATATAAGAAACGCTAACTGTATCAAAGAGCTCCCTAATGTCATGCACATTGTACTAATGATTACGCGTGGGTTGCAGGTCGAAACACTCCAACAGAAAGTGCTTAACAGTGAATGGTTCATTGCAAGATACGCACTCTGGCGGGTCTTCTCCTTTTAGTATGTAGGAGTGGGTTAAATAAGTATGACCAATTCGAATTCTTGCAATGACTACCTCCTCCCTACGGACGGCTCTGTAGGAAGGAGTCCAATCTCCTAGGGTTGGCTTGACAGCATGAAGTTTGTTATTCACGGCATCAGTACATGATGCCTGGGATTTCCGAAGCAGACATTCTTTGATACTACGTTTAAAATCAGTATACTGTGTTTTAAAATGAGATGGTTCTAGTGATAGGGCCATTTTAGCAGCGCTGTCTGCTTTGTCATTACCTTTAAGTCTAATATGGCTGGGTAACCAACAGTATACTATATTGTGGGAGGTACTCAGCTCAATATGTTTGAGGAGAATATTGGCTAATAAGGGATTCTCCAGTTTTCTATTATGTAGTGACTGAAGTAATGATAGTGAATCGGAGAAAATGAAGCTGTTTAAAATACGCTTGCTTTCTATATATTGCAACGCAAGATCTATCGCTCTGATCTCGGATGAGAAAATCGATGTACTATTTGGCAAGCGAACTTTTGTTGTGTGTTTTCCACTAACGACAGCTGCAGCACCCTTTTCCTCATTCTTTGATCCATCAGTATATATTGTTGTATAATTTTCAAATTGGTTGAGCAGTACATGGTAAAAGGTTTGGAAGATAGAAGGGTTTGTCTCCGATTTTTTTCCATCGTGTAACGTGAAATATACTTTTGGTTGTTGAAGTGGCCAGGGAGGTGTTTTGGAGACTGTCGTTTTCACAATTTTTGAAAGTTCATATTTGGTACTGTCAAGGCATGGTAATCGTCTAATGCCAAAGGTAGGTGTGACGTTGCGTTTATTGTCATATAAGGTTTTATATTTGGATTAAAAAACAGCCGAAAAAGCTGGGTTCAGAGGGTTTGAGCTTAATTTGACAGCATACTGTGCGGAAAGCATTTCTCTAAGTTGTGATAAAGGTGGTTCGTTCGCTTCAACGAGTAGGCTTTCAACGAGGATGTCTTAAATGCTCCCAGAGCAAGTCTTATTCCCTGATGATGAATTGGGTTAAGAATCTTCAAAGAGGACTTCCTAGCTGAACCATAGACAACGCAACCATAGTCTAGTTTCGAGCGAATAAATGTGCTGTATAAACTGAGTATGACTTTTCTATCAGCAACCCAGTCAGTGCGCTACTACTTTAAGTAAATCTAGAGACTTCAAGCATTTAGCTTTCACATTCTTCAGGTGTGGAATAAAAGTCAGTTTTCTGTTCAAGATAATACCTAAAAAATTTGCTTCCTCAACAACTGGAATACGTGTTCCTTCCAGCGTGAGTTTAGGTTCATCATGATGTCTTCGTAACTGACAGAAATGCATACATACAGTTTTTGATTTCGAGAATTTGAAAGCGTTAGTATTGGCCCAATTTTGAATCTTCTGGATATTTTACTGCAGTTGTCTTTCAATTGTATGCATGTGCTTGGATCGGTAACATAGTGAAAAGTCATCAACATTTAGGGAGGAATCCACACCAGGAGTCAGACATTTGGTGATGCTATTAATTTTTATGTTGAAAAGCGTCACGGATAAAATACTGCCCTGGGGCTCACCCATCTCCTGATCGTGCATATCAGAGAGGGTGGAGCCCACTCGTACCTTGAAATCCCTGCCTGAGAGGAAGTTTGATATGAACGAGGGCATTGGCCCTTTAGACCCAGATCTTGCAGGTCATTTAGTATTCCGTACTTCCACGTTGTATCATAGGCATTTTCCAAATCAACGACAACCGCTACTAAGTGTTCCTTTTTGATGAAAGCGTCGCGAATACATGTTTCCGGTTTAACCAGATGATCATTAGTACTACGATCATAACGAAAGCCATTCTGGAAAGGAGATATTAAATTGCTGGTTTCCAAATACTTTACAAACCGAGAATTGATCATTCGCTCCATTGTTTTGCATACGAAGTTAGTTAATGATATAGGTCTATAGTTGGTAGGATCAGCGCTATCTTTGCCTGGTTTGGGAATTGGTATTACGGTTGCTTCTTTCCAAATTTTTGGTACATTACCAGTAATCCATAAATCATTGACGATTTCCAGAAGAACTGTTAAGGATGGTTCTGGAAGGTGTTTCAAAAACTGGTAATGTATATCGTCAGGCCCAGGGGATATCATGGACCTTATTCAAAGATTCCATAAGCTCCGACAATGAAAACGGTTGGTTATAACTCTCTGAGTTATTCGATGTGACTTTCAACCGTGTTTGTTATTTTTGAGCTTTTAATCCTCGGAAAGCTTCTGAATAATTAGACGATGAGGAATTTTTTAGAAACAATCAGCAGGTACAACAACTATTTCATGTTTGGTATTGAAATTGTTTTTGTTTATCTTCACATGTCTGAATGAATTGTATTTTCTCTGCCCATTTATTTTGCGGATCGTGTCCCAAACTTTATTTATTGAAGAACGAGGGTTTGAAGGTGAAACATATTTTCTCCACTGGTGTTTAATGCATATTATCTTAATACTGTATAATCCACGTCACTACCTTAAAGAACTTGACTCGTTGTTGTTGAATTTAAAATTGCTATACTAGGAGGATAGCGTGACTAAACAATCAGTACACTAAATTACCTAGTCATGTGCTGATTCCTTAGTTAAACAGCCAGCTTTATTGCATGAATGTTGTTTGCTTACATGTCAAGACATCCATTCGTTGTAGAGCGAGACTGTATTATATCTGAATAGCAGCTGAAGGATTACTTTTTGCATGCAATTTTTAACATCAAGACTATGTCTCTCTGGTCCTTTCTTTATGAAAGATGCATACAAACTACAAAGCAAACTGCACTTATATGATTTTTAATTTTATTCAAAATATTCTTGCATTGTAATCACTGAGACAAATAGTTATCAAATTTATATTTTTTTAAGCTTTCACTCTCTTTTCCTACAGCAACTCTTGTAAAAAAACAAACCGATAAAGGTATGTTGCAAAGGGAATTACAACTAAGAACGTCTTAGATGCCAAACTCGAAGTAGATTTATTTTTGATCCAAAAGATCAACCGCTCCCGATTGTAAATATTAAAGTAACTATTATGCAACAGTAGCTGTGCACTTAAAGCCATTATGCTAAGGCAGTCTAGCGACAAAACCAGTATCCATGGACAAATAAAGTTATTGCGTAACATTTAACGCTGAAGTTGCCACCGGCGATTAACCAAGGAAAGTTGGCAAACGGCCAGGACAAACACGTTCCACCCCATCCCCACCATACACAAAGGAATCGTAAACGTTATTGTACTGAATGCCTTGAAACCATCCCCAAAAATGCAAGAAATGATCCAATTGGCTGTACATTGTAGGTAGTAATGGGATATGTTAAGTTTTTGTACAATCCATCCGGGTAATTCAGCCCGTAAAACCCAGTTTAAAAAGGTACTGTATTGTGGTGGTTTTGGACAGATCTGGGAACCTTTGACAGGTAAGTGCAGTATACCTTCAACTTCATGATAGAAATTTTAATAAATGTAATTGATAAGAAGTTCAACATTTGTTTGTGAATTTGGATCCTTTTTATATATTTCACAGGAAGAATACTTTAATAAGCAATACTATTATTTATGTTCCAATTGGTAACATAGATGAGTGGAACAACTATTTTGCTCATATCATCAGTGATAAATGATATTGTTTTTTTAACAGAATGATGGTAAATGATTCGTTTGCAATATAACAATGTGTGCTATATTTAGATTTCTTCGCGGAGTGTAATACATTTTCTAATTTGTGCATTTGATAGAAAATCTTTATTATATATATATATATATATATATATATATATATATATATATATATATATATATATATATATATATATATATATATATATATATATCCAATTGGTAATATAGATGAGTAGAATCAAACCCTTGATGCGTTTTCGTTTGATACATATGGATGCACTTTAAGAATAAATTAAATTTATCCGGGCGCATTATTCCTTTATCATTCAAGTCGGACAATGACTGTACACATATATTTCCTTCTCTAAGCTAAGGCGTTGTGTTATTATTCACAAAGGAAATTTGCTCTTTCTGTGCTTCTGGAGCATCATTGACTGCGCTATTATATCGTCATAGGTTTCTACGCTGTACATTTAAGAAAGATATTAGTTATTATATTTGAGGATCACTGCTTGCACTCATGAAAATAGAGTAGGACATCACCAGTATTGTTTCACAGCAGACAATAGTATGGCTCATATGTTAAATTGAACCACATTCAAAACATTTAAATAAATATTAAAATTCTTAACGATTGCAAATGGATCATGGAATTTGTCCCTTTACAATTTGAAAATAGTCTACTAACCTTTACCGTCATGTTATCCTGAAAATTATTTTAACTCGTTCGATTTTAGATCCTCGACAGTGCATTAAATAATTCAAACGCTGTAATATCGTAACAATTACATACATTTGTTTTATTGATGTTAGATTCATGACGAAATCACTAAATGTCAGACGTTACATACGTTCATTACAATGATAAGGTTATTATTGTCTAAAAATATAACATATTACACGTGTAAACAAAACATATCCTTGTGGCGTTGCACAAATTTTTGCTCTTCTTATTCTTTTCCTAAACAGACGTATTATTGCAAACATGTTGAAGAATACTGTGGCTTTGATGTTCATAACTATCGCTATCGGTGAGTAGTAGTTTTTCAAATATATTTGGAAAACACACACGACAATGGTAAATAGAAGTGTTCTACAGAATATATTATCTTTGTCTTGTACATGCTCAGTTCTATCCATTCGTTAATAACCTTCTAGTAGATATTAATTTTAATATGAACTGAATTTAAAATTCATTCAATATCTTGTTAATTAGATTGATGTCTTTGATACGTTATGACATGATTATTTTGCATCTGTCTTTAAAGGAACTAATTCAGTAACCTATGGCAGCCCACTACCAACTGCATCTACACCTGAAAACGAAGAAGCTATACAATCAACAGATGCACCATTAATCCCGTCCTCTGAGGCAGAATCAACAGTGGCATCACCATACGTAACAATTTAAGTTGATGGAGATTGCAATTCTGATGAATAGGATGGGGTAGAGGCAGTGCAGGCAACAGATGCACTAATGAACCCGTCATCTAAGATAGCATCAACAGTGGAACCACCATCTGTAACAGCAGATGTTGATGGAGATAGCGATTCGGATGGTAATGAAGCTGTTGATGGAGTGCAGGCAACAGATACATCATTGAGTCCGTCATCTGAGGGAGTATAACGATCGCATCACCAGCCTAACAATTGATGCTGACAAAGATAGCCAATCACATGCAATGGAAGAAATTTAGGAAATGCAAGCAATAAATGTACCAGTGTCCCAATCCTGTGACGAGGAGTCGATGGATACAACAGCTGCTAACTATGCAAACCAATAAAACAACAAACCCAGATGCATCAGCTGGATATGATATGGAAGCGTGAAGTATAGCACCATATGAAAACTCGAGCAAACATGAAATACACGTGACAATGTAGACGTTGTACACACAATATTGATTCGAATGCATTCATATGTTTTATTTATCCTTCCTGTTGCTATTATAGAACTCTTGTATTAAAAGAAATATATCTATGTAATTTGTACCGTAATGATCATTTTAGGAGCAGCAATTAATCTGCACGAAACATCGATCTATCTATCTATGTACCCATCTATCTATCTATATATTTATTCCTACCATTTCAATATAGCTTCTTTGATCACAGCTGGTGCAACTTCAAAACATAACTGAACTGTATAGCACGTATAAGGATAATACTTCCAGTGTTAAACAGGTTTTTCAGGGCGAAATAAAAGAGAAAGGTTTATTACAAGAAAACAGACACACATGCACGAAACGTCTTCATCGACGATATTCCTCACGATCATGCTAATTTTCACTAGCGAGAACAAAATTAAAGAAAAGAAACGAATAATCTCCCTGGAACGCATAACGCAATTATCTATCTATATTTCCATCTATGTCTATTTTGAAATATATAACAGAATTCGGCCGTTGAGCGCGTATTGGGATAATAATCCTACAAAGATATCAAGCGTGATAAATGAAACATTCAAGACCTTTGAAAGCTAAATTCTCAGCACTCGATCCTAATGGTAGAAGAAGATCGATTTTTGTCATTAACTGCGTAATACTATTTTACCTCACATCGACAATGACTGATGTCTCGAACGTAAGAAATTAACGCTGGTGGCGCCTTGTATGATTATAATTTCCACATAATTATTGCAATACGGTCTGTAAGAACCCTGGAGTACATCTAACCTCTATTGTAGGGTGGGTCATCTGGAAGAGCAATGTAAATAAATAGCTTGTATGTATATATTTCAAAGTTTCTTCAACATATCGTACATGGGGTAGGGACAAGGAAGCGAACCAGTTTCTTGCACTTGCTTGTTTTATCCTTCTGCAACGTTCTTCGGATACAATATAATAATTGTGAGAGATATACAGCTTTTCCAAAGGCCCAAGCTTAGGAATATTAATGATATGAAACTTATTTGCATGATCTTTATGTTTTGGAATTATTACTTCTCAAGGAGAATTTTCATCCTTAACCACAAGTCCAAAAGTAATAAGGAAAATAATATCAACAAGCATAAACACGTTATAGCAATTCAGTTTACAAATGTACCACCACCCACAAGACATGTACACAAGTGAGCGTGGTACGATCTAACTAATGGTAGAAAGCAAAATTTGCGTAACAACATGTATCCCAGGGAAAGAGTTCAAGATTATGTTCCCATAGAATAGCGTTTATGGCTCTTACTGATTCCCTTAGGCTCAGTTGTTAAGGCGAAAAACATTTTGTACTGGAAGCCGTATATCAGTACATTGGTAAGGTTCAATAGTGACCTTAAAATCCTACGATGTTGTTAGTTTGGTGGTAGTAACTTTTGTTTTCAGTCCAAATAGCAACATTTTTGACACTTAAATGTCTTAACCTGGCAATAGGGCCCACTTCTTTTGATAGAACAACTAATTTACTAATTTGGGGCTTGTAATTCGTTGTTTGTAGGAAACATTCAATGCATAGAAAAATGGGACAGGATTAAATGTTTGTCATAAATGTGATTGAAAACAAATACATTTAACACAGTTGATGTGTCTGAATGTTAATTAAAGGCCATGCCATTTTAGTAAAGGAAGGCGTAGGAAGCATGATAGAAAAAGGGTATGCAATAACAAGGATTGCTCATAGTGTTACATTTATCATGTCCCTTCATTAGAACATCTTAATCCCCCTGAGGGTCGGGGGTTGTAGAATTGGCCCGCCGTGCCTCGCTACGTGTCGTAAGAGGCGACTAAGTAGAGGCAACCTGTTTGCCGTGGGTTGCGACCCGTGTCGGAGGAGGAAAAGATCCTGGTAGTTGAGCGGAGGCTTTCCGATGCAATACACTACTTTGGTCTCTACTTCTTCTACACGGGTGGTCGGGATGGGCCCGGTCTCGACAAATCGGCTGGTCACGCCGAGCCCTAGGAGGTCTTTATTTACTCGCTCACTTTCTTTATCTTTTTCGTTGTATCTCTCTTGATACCACCGTTGCCCCTACATTCTATCCCTTTAACTTTCCCTTTTCCAAGTCTTAGAAGACTTCCTAGAAGGTGGTGGATCAACGGGTCAATTGGGAGGTAATTTTACCGACTGAGTATGTCTTATGGGATGAATCAGGAGGTGCATTTACCTACTGAGTATAACATCTGTGTATCCCTGGCACTTGAAAAGTGTCCCTTTGTTGGGCTCCTTGGTGGGCGGGGAGCAGGGGTGCTGAATTTTAAATCCACCAACATGGATTTTTCAAAACAAAAATAACTAAAACGTACCAAAACTGGATCTGACTCAGATTACGAACCATGTGGTGTGGAATCATTTCCACACTTCATGGTTATACAATCTACAGACGACTCAAAACCGGTAGCCCCATTGTCTCCGTTTGTTATTGAAAAAAACAATTACGGGTATAATTGGTACACCAAAAAGTGTAAAGAAGTTGAAAACGGGCTGCCTAATTGTTGAATGTGAGCGACGGGGTCAGACCGAAAATATCCGGAAAATGAAGACATGTTTCGATATTCCGGTGACCTCATTCGCTCAGACAACACTCAACTCGTCCAAAGGCGTAATTCGATGTCGGGACTTGGCTGGAGTAAGCCACAAAGATATCATCGAAGGGATGAAAAACGACGATGTCACTGCAGTTCGCAAAATAAGAATTAAACGTAATAACAATCTGCAGGACACCAACACATTCGTACTCACCTTCAACAAGCCAGCAGTACCTAGAGTGGTCAAGGTTGGCTTTTTGCAAGTGAAGGTTGAGATCTACATACCTAACCCCCTTCGATGCTATAAATGTCAGAAATATGGCCATCACGAAGATCGTTGCTCAAAAAGCCAGATATGTGGCCGATGCGGAGACCATTCTCACCAGGAAGCTGAGTGTAGAGCAACTCCGCATTGTGTCAACTGTGGAAAAGAGCACCACGCCAATTCCAAGGATTGTGATACTTGGAAACAGGAGAAGGAAATACAGAGGGTAAAATACACATCCAACATTCCCTATCCAGAGGCCAGAAAGCTTGTACAGGCAAAAACATCACCTACTGGCCCATCCTTCTCCTCTGTAGTTAAAAACAATCCTAAAGCAACGAAGGACGCTCAAACACAGACAGATCCACCCGAGTCAACACCTCGCTCTAACACCCCCCATTACCAAGCACAAAAAACCACGACATCTACCCAAACAACTTTCAATAACACCCCACCACCGAAGTCACCAAAGAGTAAAAATAGATCTCACGGAAATAGGCAGCAAAAGGGGTCAGATGACCCCATCAAACTCTACAACAGGTTTGGGGACATTGAGAGCATGGATGCAGAAGATACTGCTCCGTGTCCTCAAAGTAGCTCCAATCCTACACTACCCCCGTACTTCCTCCATAGAAATAATCATACAGACTGTCTCCGCGAAAAGTCTAACCTAGCTACAAAATCTCCACTGTAATCTTATAATGAAGAATACCATCATACAATGGAACTGTCTAGGACTTAGATCCAATTGCAATGAAATTCTTCTGCTTTTAAACGAATATGATCCTGCAATAATATGTCTTCAGGAAACCTTTCTAAAAGATACGGACAACATCCCACTTAAAAACTACTCCCTGTATAACACCTACTTACAGAATGTTGACAGGGCCTCAGGAGGGGTTTCTATTGTTGGTAAAAAGAGAGCCCCACATAGAATCATCCCTTTAAACACAAAATTGCAAGCCATTGCAGTGAGTGTCACTCTACATCGAGTGATTACTTTTTGTTCTATTTACATACCACTAAGCACCAACTTATTACCAAATGAATTAGACACGCTTGTTCAACAACTTCCCGCGACATTTGTCGTACTTGGTGATTTTAATGCCCATAACATTTTATGGGGATCAAATTACATAAGCGACAGGGGCAAAATGGTTGAAGATTTTATTGCTAGACACGACTTGTGTCTATTTAATACCAAGTCTCCGACGTACTTGCACCCAGGAACTGGTACATACACATGTATCGACTTAACAATTTGTTCTGCTTCACTACTTTTGGATTATAATTGGAAGGTCGCTGATGACCTTCACAGCAGTGATCATTTTCTAATCACTCTTAAGAACACCAACGTTACAATTGATGACACGATTCCACAGTGGAATTTAAAGAAATCTGACTGGGCCAAATTTGAAACACTTTGTACAGCTAGACTTAACAGGAATACCGTCCTAAACGATAATGATCCTATTCGACAATTTACATCTGTCTTAACTGAGATTGCACAAGAATCCATTCCTAAGTTCTCGCCGAACTTTAAAAGAACTCCAAAAACCGTGGTTCGCTAAAGAATGTAAAGAAGCCATTAGACAACGCCGAGAAGCACTGAAAAAATTTAATTATCGTCCAACGCCCGAAAATTCAACTCAGTACCGTATTGTTCGGGCCAAAGATTGCCTCACCATTAAAAAAGTAAACGAGCATCATGGAAAAATATGTTTCAACTTTAAACTCTCGTTCCTCAATAAAGAAAGTTTGGGACACAATCCGCAAAATAAACGCGAAGGGAAAATACAATTGTTTCCGACATCTGAAGCTAAATAATAGCAATTTCAAGACCAAACATGAAATAGCTAATGTACTTGCTGATTGTTTGTCAAAAAATTCCTCATCGTCTAATTATTCAGAAATTCTCCGAAGATTGAAAGCTCAAAAAGAAAAAACACGGTTGAAATTCACATCGAAGAACTCAGAGAGCTATAACCAACCCGTTTTCGTTGTCGGAACTTATGGAAACTATGAATAAGGCCAATGATACATCTTCTGGTCCTGACGATATACATTACCAGTTTTTGAAACACCTTCCAGAACCATCCTTAACAGTTCTTCTGGAAATCTTCAATGATTTATGGATTACTGGTAATGTGCCAAAAATTTGGAACGAAGCAACAGTAATACCAATTCCCAAACCAGGCAAACATAGCGCAGATCTTAGCAGCTAGAGTCCTATATCATTAACTAGCTACGTTTGCAAAACAATGGAACGAATGATCAATTCTCGGCTTGTATGGTATTTGGAAACCAACAATTTAATATCTCCTTTCCAAAGTGGCTTTCGTTATGGTCGTAGTACCAATGATCATCTGGTTAGACTGCAAACATGTATTCGCGACGCTTTTATCAAGAAGGAACACTTAGTATCGGTTTTCTTTAAATTTGGAAAAGGCCTATGACACAACGTGGACGTACGGAATACTAAATGACCTGCACGACCTGGGTCTAAAAGGCCGACTGCCCTCGTTCATATCAAACTTCCTCTCAGAGAGGGAATTCAAGGTACGAGTGGGCTCCACACTCTCTGATATGTACGATCAAGAGATTGGTGTGCCCCAGGGCAGTATTTTATCGGTGACGCTTTTCAACATAAAAATGAATAGCATCACCAAGTGTCTGACTCCCGGTGTGGATTGCTCGTTATATGTTGAAAACTTTTTAATATGGCGCTAAATAGCCTCATAGTGCTGGTGCGCCGTAAAAATTAAACTAACCAACCAACCAAATCACGGACATATTTACACCCGGGAACGGGTACATATACGTGCATCGATTTGACAATTTGTTCTCCTTCGCTGCTTTTGGATTATGATTGGAAGGTCGCTGAAGCCCTTCACAGCAGTGATCACTTTCCAATCTCCTTTGAAAATATTAACTCTACAATTGATGACGCAGTTCCACAATGGAATTTAAAGAAGGCCGACTGGGCCAAATTTGAAACACTTTGTACAGCTAGGCTTAACAGTAATACCGTCCTAAACGACAATGACCCTATTCGACAATTTAAATAGCTAAATAGTCTCATAGTGCTGGTGCGCCGTAAAAAAATTCAACCAACCAACCAACCGAAACACCTCCCTGGCTACTTCAACAACTAAAAGTACTTTTTGCGTTACACGATGGAAAAAATCGGAGTCAAACCCTTCGATCTTCCACAACTCTTATCATGAACTCCTCACCCAATTTGAAAATATACAAGAATATATGCTTATAACAACACATAGGTATAATCCTGCATGCTTATAATAACACACAGGTATAATTACAAAAACACACATTAATGCATGCTTACATGCTTACATTAACATGATTTCAGTTATCTGAATTTCTAATCATATTTTTCAATTAACTGAGGTTGAATTCTTATTTTATGTTGCTAGTCTAATTCTACTTCAGAGGTAATCCATTATGCTATTATATATATATATATATATAATAAATACATTTGTCAAGTGGTATATTTGACTTATATTATCATTTCCTAAAAAAGGAGGTCACCCAGAGCAAATATTTCATCAAACATTCCCTATTTTGTATCATTGGTTTACAATGTATATTGATTCTCAAATAATCCTTCGAAAAAGGACACAATTTCATGCTGCAAATCAAGAAACTACATCATTTACATTTGTATGGTTCTCTTCATTGCACCTTATCTATTATGTATTACAAAATGTGAATTTGTCGTTAGTTTAAAATTTTACATTTTGCAGGAAGATCAATATCTACAGATCTACATAGATCTATACTTTGCCTTCTGGACGTATCATCAAGTTAGACACAATTCCGTGGGCATATTTACAAAAGACTTCACATTAGTATTTTTGATTTCTGTTTATAATCCAACACTGTATTATCGTGGGCTCTATATTATCACAGCAAACAGGATTTTCCAATCAATTTTGGACACATGCCGTCTAGCGGTTGTTTACAGATGTAAACCTGTAGCCAGTAAAGATGTAATTATCTTATTTATAAGTTCACAATGAAAACATAATGATCACATTTTTGCAAAGTGCATACAATTCCATTGTTCATCATATACAAAACTCCAGCTTAACTTGCTCTACCTGCATTGGCTTTGATTACGAAATATATTCAGCATATCGTCTGATGTTAGATGATTATAGGTCATGTACTGATGGTGACATACATGTCCTTACAGACTGCTCAGGTGGCCTAGTGTTTAGAGCGTCTGTCTTGACGCGGGAGGTTGTGGGTTTGAACCCTGACCGAGTCATACCAAAGACGTATAAAAGTGCTACTAATAGCTGCATCGCTAGACGCTCAGCGTTAAGAGGTTAGTGTTAGGACTGATTGGCCTGGTGGAAGGATAATGTGACTGGATGGGACATCACGCTACATGTCTGCAGCATGATGCCCCAGAGCTAGACATTACTATTAACTGACACACCGTAGAGATCTTACCTGTGTGTTATTATACGCATGCAGGATTATAACTGTGTGTTATTATGAGCATGCAGGATTGGTATCCCACTCGAAATTTCCCTGGTCAAAGTCAATTAAGTTATTCCTTACAGAAATATATATACAGGAAACACAATGGTCAAGTGTTCTGAATTTAAATGTGCATAAGTTAATTCATGGCATCATTTTATGGAAAAATTCAAAGCACGACATGAAATAATACTGTTTCAGAAAGTTCTAAATTTACATTTAAAATAAGGAGATCTATAGGCCATGTAGTATTATCGTTAAAAATATGGGTATTTAATAGCAATGTGGTATTATCATTTTGATTCTCTATTCATTTCCTCTGGTTTATAGCTCAGAAAATGAACAGAGTAGCTGGCACACATTAGAATGGAATGGTGGTGGGTGGAGGTAAAACAGATTATTTACCTCATGAATTTATCTGAAATTACTAACCTTATACAAATCACTGGGATGTTTTGGCATTCTGCCATTCATTAAATCTGAATGTTACACTGTTCAGTTTTGTGCTATATTATATACATTTTATAATGGCATGCAACATGAGTAGTCCAACACAATGATGACATATGTGTTCTGTATAAGTGGCCTTATGTACAGAAGAGTGTAATGTGGAAGGATTTAAGACAAAGGGATGAAAAAAAACAGAGAGAGAGAGAGAGAGAGAGAGAGAGAGAGAGAGAGAGAGAGAGAGAGAGAGAGAGAGAGAGAGAGAGAGAGAGAGAGAGAGAGAAAGGAAATGTGAAAGTAAGGCAGTAGATAGAGAGAAAGAAAAGAAATAATAGTTGGCCAAGTACATATAAGTAGATGGATAGGTAGGGGGATTTATAACAGATTAGTAAGATATAGAACATTGCAAGATTGCAATAGGCTGAACCGTATATGCAATCAATGTAGTTAGAGGCAGTTCTTGAAATCAGTTAGGCAGTTGAGATTGAACGTATGTCTTATTAAGTGCGGCTGAGTAGTACAGTGACGGGGAAAGAAACATACTTAGATAATCATGGTTACAGTACACAAGTATCCATGAGAGCAAAACCAGTGGTCACTGATCAGGTGGTCAACATCTGCAGGCAAACTTGATGGACGATTGAGAGGGGAAAGAATAACTTTTATAAGCAGGTGGCCACTAAACCAGGTTTTGACTACTTATTACCAAACTCCACTTGCAATTAAAAGGGTGCTATACAGCAGGAGTCTACTATATAAACTCTTGCTAAGAAATACAGTAATATTATTTTTTTTTTATTATTACAGGCTCTTATATCAATTCTTCCAAACGTTGGCTGATCATCCACTTATCCAAAATATATTTGATTTCTTTGATCCACACCTTCAGCTTATGACAATAGTTATTGCGGTTATTAAACAAATTTTTGTTAAGCATATATTTCGCCAAAAATTGGCTTCTGCCTAAAGGTCACACATGTACATTATGGTAAGAGACATTGAGATGGACAGCCAAATTTGGCTAATTATACAGCTTTTATGCTTTTCAGTTCTAACAGCCACACATGCAGGTTCTACTAAAAGTACTCAAAGCCGCTGCTGTCACTATCCAAAATTTGGCTAAGGATATATATTTATCCTAAAGTTGGTTTCTGCCTAAAAGTCATACAGTACATTATGGAAAGGGACAATGTTGCAGTTATCCAAGTTGAGCAAATCATAGTTACCTAGATTTTGGTCTTTTGCAACCATACATGTTGGTGATACTAAAAGACACTAGCCCCATTTTGGCAAAGCATACATTTATGCAAGATTTGGTTTCTATCTAAGAGTGTGAAGAACAACTTTGTAGGAAATAGCTAAATTTTGCTCTCAGGACATTAGTTGTGACACCAGCCTCCCTGAGAATGGCAGCAGGAATCCTTAGCCAAATGTTGGCTTATTTAAAAACTGCCTAGCTCTTCCAACAGACAGTAAAGTTATTGAATAGTTATAGACCAGGTATTGGTCAAAAGCCCTTCAAAGATTCTCATCATGTGCCTCTACTACTTTGGGTTAAGAGATTGTAGCCAACAGCTGAGGCCTGATTTGATTTAATGGAAAAAAACTCGGAAGCTGTTTACTATAGGAATTAAATATCCGTGATATAATGTGAGCTTACATAAATGTACACAAAGTAATAGATGTCGCCATGGCTTATCGATTTCAAGGTTCATACAAATATTTTCCAGTATCATCAACAAGTTGATTGATGCTGATTGAGACATAATTCATTTAAAGGTTTAATTCATGTAGACACAGCCATGCAGAGTTTTGCAAGCACAACTGGTTTTGTGTTGTATTTGTTTGTTTTGTTTGTGTTTTATATATGCCTTTGCAAAAGACTCATTAAGAGTCCAAAGCGCTCAGGCTAGTTAGATACTAGTTTTGCACTGTTCGTCGTCAGTTTATTGCATTTACCTCAATCAATCCACGGCACACGTGATCCCTTGCTGGATCCAG
>JAECUM010016336.1:0-57140 GCA_016617855.1 Megalonaias nervosa
ACATTATCCTGCCACCAGGCCAATCAGTCCTAACACTAACCTCTTAACGCTGAGCGTCTAGCGAGGCAGCTATTAGTAGCATTTTTATAAGTCTTTGGTATGACTCGGTCGGGGTTCAAACCCACAACCTCCCGCGTCCAAGACAGACGCTCTAAACACTAGGCCACCTGAGCAGTCTGTAAGGACATGTATGTCACCATCAGTAAATGACCTATAATCATCAAACATCAGATGATATGCTGAATATATTTCGTAATCAAAGCCAATGCAGGTATAGCAAGTTAAACTGGAGTTTTTTATATGATGAACAATGGAATTGTATGCACTTTACAAAAAAGTGATCATTCTTTTTCAATGTGAACTTATAAATAAGATATTTGCATCTTTACTGGCTACAGGTTTACATCTGTAAACAACCGCTAGACGGCATGTGTCCAAAATTGATCGGAAAATCCTGTTTGCTGTGATAATATAGAGCCCACGATAATACAGTGTTAGAGTATAAACAGAAATCAAAAATACAAATGTGAAGTCTTTTGTAAATATGCCCACGGAATTGTGTCTGAACTTGATGATACGTCCAGAAGACAAAGTATAGATCTATGTAGATCTGCAGATATTGAACTTCCTACAAAATGTAAAATTTGAAACTAACGACAAATTCAAATTTTGTAATACATAATAGATAAAGTGCACTGAAGAGAACCATACAGATGTGAATTATGTAGTCTCTTGATTTGCAGAATGAAATTGTGTCCTTTTTGGAAGGATTATGTGAGAATCAATATATATATTGTAAACCAATGATACAAAATAGGGAATGTTTGATGAAATATTTGCTCTGGGTGACTACCTTTTGAGGAAATGATAATGTAGGTCAAATATACCACTTGACAAATTTATTTTATATATATATATATATATATATATATAGATATATATATATATATATATATATATATATATATATATATATATAATAATAGCATAAAGCATTAGCTCTAAAGAAGAATTAGACTAGCAACATAAAATAAGAATTCAACCGCAGTTAATTGAAAAATATGATTAGAAATTCAGATAACTGAATTTATGTTAATGTAAGCATGCATTAATATACTAGTGTGTTTTTGTAATCATGCAGGATTATACCTGTGTGTTATTATAAGCATGCAGGATTATACCTGTGTGTTATTATAAGCATGCAGGATTATACCTGTGTTATTTTTAACATGCAGGATTTTACCTTTATTATTATAAGCATGCAGGATTATACCTGTGTGTTATTATAAGCATGCAGGATTATACCTTTGTGTTATTATTAAAATGCAGGATTATACAGTTATTATTATAAGCATGCAGGATTATATCTTTGTGTTGTTATAATGATGCAGGATTATACCTTTGGAATATGATAAGCATACAGAATTATACGTGTGTTGCTATAAGCATACAGGATTATACACGTGCTATTATAAGCATGCAGGATTATACGTTTGTGTTGTTATAATGATGTAAGATTATACCTTTGGAGTATTATAAGCATGCAGGATTATACCTGTGTGTTGTTATAAGCATGCAGGATTATACCTGTGTTACTATAAGCATGCAGGATTATACATGTGTTATTATAAGCATGCAGGATTATACATTTGTTATTATAAGCATGCAGGATTATACCTTTGTGCTGTTATAATGATGCAGGATTATACCTTTGGAGTATTATAAGTATGCAGGATTATACCTGTGTGTTATTATAAGCATGCAGCATTATACGTGTGATACTATAAGCATGCAGGATTATACCTTTGTGTTATTAATAACATGCAGGATTATACATTTGTTATTATAAGCATGCAGGATTATACCTTTGTGTTGTTATAATGATGCAGGATTATACCTCTGTGGTATTATAAGCATGCAGAATTATGCATGTGTGTTATTGTAAGCATGCAGGATTATACATGTGTTATCATAAGCATGCAGGATTATACATGTGTGTTATTATAAGCATGCAGGATTACACGTGTGTTATTATAAGAATGCAGGATTAAATATGTTATTATCAGCATGCAGGATTATACATGTGTGTTACTTTAAGCATGCATGATAATACCTGTGTGTTATTATAAGCATGCAGGATTATAACTGTGTGTTATTATGAGCATGCAGGATTGGTATCCCACTCGAAATTTCCCTGCCTGTTACTTCAGTAGTGTAACTTAGAACAGCTGGCTTCATAGTATCAACACTTCATATTTCTATCAATAGGCTCTCTAATGTCAGTACTAAGTCTTTACCAGTATCAGCAATAGTGCAAGTTTAATAATCCCACTGTAGTTACAGCTTTTTGATAACAACTTATACAACAATTAACATACACATTGCAACTTCATCTGCTTTAAGGTATTGACCATTTAATTTGGGGGGTGGGTGGAGATGGGCTGTGATTTTCTTGTGAATTGACAAATTTAATTTTCTTTTATCTCAAGATAATTAATCTGTTTTCGTAATCATGGATATAAGATGGTGCTAATTTGCTATAAATCGGAGGAAGGTATTTTTTTCCAGTTATTAAAAGATGGAATTAAACAAAAAGTGTCAGGCTTCTGCCCAAGAACATTGAATTGTTGGTACCTAATTTATTGCAGTATACCATGGTACATATTGCAGAATGTTGAGAAGTACCGCAGTACAATCATTTTTGCTGTACCCAGCTCTATTATGTAACATGAATTCTGACTGGTTGAACATCAAACTCTGCTGTACTAAAAACCTGCAAGAAATTCTTTAGAAATGTTGAGACTGTTGTGACATCACATCATGACTGTTCTTGTGATGCTGTGGAGAATGACATTATCACTCGTGTGATCCCGCAAAGAATGACATCATGACTGTCCTTGTGGTGTCATATTTGCTATTTTTCAAAAAACTGTTGCAGTATTGTGTTACAATAGGGATAATAATCCTGTATTTAAGAATTTCAGAACATTAATGTTGGTTTAACTGTAGCAAAAATCCATTTTTCTGGCTTCACTGACACATGGCCATTATAGCTAAATTAATGACAGTAATACCACCATTAACATCCTGAAATCCTTGAATGCATGGCTGTTATCCCTGATGTGATTCGCAGTTGATCTTTAATAAAAGGCATATCAGTAAGAAATAGCTACTGTAATTACCTATGTATTTACCTACACCCAAAAATGCAAACAGTTATGCCTGATATGACTCTGCCATATTTACCTACTTATTTACCCAAACCCAAAAATATAGTTATGCTTGATATGACTTTGCCATAATTACCTATATATTTACCCACACCCAAAAATGCAAACAGTTATGCCTGATATGACTGATGTAATTACCTATGTATTTACCCACACCCAAAAATGCAAAGTTATGCCTGATATGACTTTGATGTAATTACCTATGTATTTACCCACAACCAAATACAAAGTTATGCCTGATATGACTTTGATGTAATTTCTTGTGTATTTACCCACACCCAAATACAAACAGTTATGCCTGATATTACTTTGCCATAATTACTTATACATTTACCCAACCCAAATGCAAACAGTTACATCTGATATGACTTTGCCATAATTACCTATGTATTTACCCACACCCAAATCCAAACAGTTATGTGACTGTTGTAAGTGGACTGGCAGGGTCCATACTGTTTGTTCAACCAGTAATTTCAAAAAATACTGTTGAACCTTATCTTCCTGATAACAGATCTGGGTCTATGCACTGCACAGTTGCATATGCATAAAGTATATTTGAATCTGCACTAAATGTGTACCCTACCAAGATGATATTCATGATTCACAGAGCAAAACAGAGATGGCATGAATAAATTTGTTTCATTTCCTTTCCTTATAGGGAGGGGGCTTGTAAGGGAGTGCAAAAAATGTATTTTATTTACTAATTGTATTGCTCCATAAATGCAAAGTGCATGTACCTAAAATAAAAAGGATAATTACACCAATTTTAAACTGTCAGCATTGAATTGAACAGACATGTTGAATTATGACAAGGAAATAAGCAGTTAAATTTCTCTTCAATACAGTCCAAAATGGCAGGCATGATCCAGGGAAGAGAACTACTAGTATATGATTTTCTGAAGGGAAGAGGTGTGGATACAACTAAAATGGAGGAAGAGAAGGTAGGGTTGTGTTGTTATTCAGTTTATTGGTTTAATCCATTGACAGTAGTTAAAACATGCATCAAACATTTTGAAGATTTGACTTGTTTAGACTCTTTAAAGTGTTCAAGAGACATTAACTGTATAATGAGTATATTGGTATACTCCAATGTTATTTCTATACTAGTAAAGTTTGTCACTCATTTACTTCAAGAAATCTTGATGCACTTGTCAAGCCTTGCCTTTGTTGTCTATTTCTTGTCTTTTCAAGAGTTCCCGTGGTTACTTCCATCAATAAAATTTGTGCCTCTCTCCCTAGAATTGGGATTTTTTTTAAAAATCACAAAACAAGTACTGCTGGGAACATTTAACACATTGGCTTTTGGTTTTCCTAGCATCCTATCCTGCATCATTCATGTAATTGTTCTTGCAATTTCTTTCATATACAGCTTTATAGCAGAATCAATCTTTAATATTATAAAGATTAATCAATAGTTTAAATCAAAATTAGTTATATAATTTTGTTCTTGTTCTGCACAAAAGTGTATATTTTTTTAGTAACAGTCATGGTAATACTTGAGGCTTTTTCAGAGTGAATCCTTAACATGACATCACAGTCATTAAATGTATATGTTTATTTATGTCACATCAAAATTACAGGTTTTTTCTCTTTTAAAGGATACAAATCATTTGCAGCTTATTTACCTAGCAAACATGTCAACAAATTGCAATACTGAACACTATTAAAAACTCAATTCCCTTTTCAAAAAAATGGTGTCATAAAAACTATGATTCCATTCATTAGATGTAATTTAGCATTTCACCTTTGATATTTGACTCCAAGCATAGCATGGCAGGCAGGTCTCTGGCCAGGTGTTCAGTTTAAGTGATTCATAACAACAATGTGCGTAACAGTTATCAGTATGTATTGTGAACTATTAAAACAGCTGATTAAAAGAGATATTCTAATTAATGAAGGAATACATATCCATAGCTAGGAGAATGAAGAATTTGTCTGCTGTTTTGTCAGATCGTAAGTGATGCACATATCTTGAATAGTCAGAATACTTATTAGGCTCACATAAAAACAGTGGCTTGTCTATGATTAAAAATGACTTACGGTAAGGAAAAAGGTAAAATTACAGTTCTGATCAAGTAACATGTGTTATGGATATGAATGGAATGAAAGAAAAATTCTGGCAAGGAGAATTTTAAAACTTTTGATTCAGATATTTGAAAACAAACATTCTGAAGCTACCAACAGAAATTTTGGCTGGCAGGTGGCCCTAATTAATATAAAATCATCTTATACTCCCCATGAGAAAGTTATGTAAACATTTTTATTGAACAAATAATTATGTAATAAGAATCTTCAGGAAATGATATAACTTATGTATTTTACCAATGACCTGATGGTCATATATTTTCTTACTTATATCTAAATGTTAGAGGCTCTGACTATAGATACCATTAGGGGGAGCCACTGTGGCTACATAGTCTCAGAGTCAGTGGGTTGTGAGGTTTAAACCTGTCTAGACCAGCTTCAGTTAATTTGTGTAAGTCAAGGCAATTTACTCTCTTTTCTTAACAGTCATTTGTGTAATAATATACAAGTGCCATTTCAAATACAAATCAGTCTCAGTCAAAAAGTTAGTTCTGATGCCTTCTCTGTTTGTACTAGGGAGGGGGCCCCATACCTCATAAAAATGATGGCCAGAAAACCCAGTATGTTTCCTTGAGTAAGTTTTCTTTAGAGTTAGATGGTGAAAAATATGTCCTGGAAATGCTTCAAATGCAGGAGCTTAAAGTGGCCCACAGTACCTCTCACCCACTTGTTTAAGCCCACCCCCAATGATACTAAATGTTATTTCTGCATCCACTCCAGTGTACATATGAATGCATCTCAGTAAATTAGAAAAGTAGATCATGCCATGGCCAGTGGTGTCAGTTTTATAGTATTCAGGCAACATGAATGTGTACTGTTCATAATTTCCAATATAATTTTTATTCATTCCTTATGGGTCATTTCATTTGTAATTTTCATTGGCTACCAGATATGTTTGACAAATTCAAATCTTGCATTGCTTGCCAATGTCATCATTGCCCCAGATAAGCTGCGAATCAATGTATTTCACTCAATTAAAAGGTTTCATACAGGGTTTTTTCTTCGAATATGCCACATATGTAAGCATTTTTCTTTTACTTAAAAGATTGATGTCTCTATGCATACATTTGTTTAAGCAAAGAGCCAATTTAAACATTAAGTCTAATATTTTTACATGGTGCTGCATACATCATTGATAGAATAAAACTTAAAAAGCAAATACTTATGATGTAAACAAGTACAGTAAACTAGTCCAACTTAAACCAGTCCAGCTTAAACCAGCCCTTTTTCTATAGTCTCAGCTGACAGGGTGTTTGCTTGTTTGTTTCTTGCATAAAATCAATTGTTCAGATAATATCAAACACTAAAAATGTTGGGAAAACAAGGGAGAAAATCTTTGAAGCCTGAAAGTCTATTGAAAATTTCTACAATCTTTGGGAGTTTTTTCCAGCCAAATTACAGTCCATCTTCAGCATCAGTACATGTAGTGAGAAGTCTTTTCTCAGATGTAGCTGATAAATTTGTTGAATCAGACTCTATTACATCATCCAAAAATATGAGGGAACCAAAAAATAACAAACATGATTTTTGGAGACAACCCTTACCGTGCTTGGAAGTAATTGATGTAAATGATACTGAGAATATGCTGAGATGTATGCATTGTACCAAATACTAAATGAAAAATGTTTGGCCTGATGAAGGTACACCGAATGTACAGAGGTCCTAGATAGAGAGAATGCCTCCAAAGATCACATGAGTGCTGAGAAATTGATTTTGCTTGAGAACATAAACAAAAATGATTGGGTATTGTGATTATCATTTAAAATTAAAAAGTACCCAGTTATTTTAGTAAAAATTGAACTTCACTCAATTCATTTTAATTTTATGAGTGAAATACCCAGTAGTTCCCAAAAGTTATCTGGGGCACTGAGTAACGTTTGTATTTATTTATTTACTTAACTTTTTATGCTTCTTTAGAGTAAATGTAACTCCTTGTAGAGATGGGGTTCGAAAGGTCAGATATCTTTCTCACAGTTAGACAGAATCATCTAACAGTTGCATTTGCTTACAGGAATCAGTACTGGATTGCTAGTTTATCACACCCATACACACGCACACACACACACACACACACACGCACACACAATTGGAGGGAGAAGTCTGTCCATCACACTTTGTTGTAGGCAAGATAGCAGAAAACTAATGAGCTTGGCCAGACCATATTGGACATTTAAATAATTTGACTGGATGCCAAGACCTGATTAGGTTCCAGGGACTGTGACCTTATTTTAAAACTTTTTAAACATTCACTGGAATCATTTTAAACAAAGGCATTTTTGACCAGACATTGTTAGCACATTTACATAAAAAGTCACTTGAGGTTCAGGAATAAAATTTGGTAGGCATATTTTCATTTTATATTATGATGTAAATGACACATTTAGATTTTCAGGCCATTGTAGCAATTTACATATTTTAAAAACCTTTGTAGCTATACTGTTCATAGACCAGAAGAGCTTATGAGATGGTCTATTGTCTATCATCTAAATGACCATCTGTCCATAAGTACATTTATTATTGCTACTCTTGCTAAACTACTTGGAGGATTGCCATTAAACTTCACACACACATTAAATCCATGGTCAAGTTGGTCTTTATTAAAATGATGCCACCTGGACATCCAAAAGAAAATGGCCACCATACTGTCACTAATCCTGCTGAATAGATGGTCACTTCAACATGGGATTTTCACCAAGACATCTTACGATATCTAGTTGGTCCTAAAAGAAAATGGTACTGATCTGACTTCCAATATGGCCACCATAGCAGCCATCTTAAACATTTTACTGCTACTTGTCCTGAATGGAAAGTCATAATGACATGAGGTTTTCTTATCACACTTCTTATCATGTCTAATTGGCCCGAACTGAACATGTGCCAATTTAATGTCAGTAGCCATCTTGAAAATCTTGTTGTCATTACTTCTCCTGAATGGATGGTCATATCAACATGGGGTTTTTACTGAAAGTTTTCTCATGATGTCTAGATGGTCCTAAAAATGAAAATGGTTTGAGTGTGATGTCCAGTAAGGCCACCATAGCAGCCATCTTGAAAAACTTGTTTTATAGCTACACCTCCAAAATGGAAAATCATATCAACATGGGGTTTCCTCCAGAAGACTTCTTATGATGTAGTGTTGGTCCTAAATAAAGTATTGATTGTCCTAAATGAAATTGGCGCCACTCTCATTCTGACATTGAATATATCCACCACAGCAGCTAATTGGAAAATCTTGTTATAGATCGTTCCCGAATGACATCATCAACCGCCATATTTGTGGTCAACTGGCAGATTTACCATAGACTTTATATGGTGTTTGGAAGTTTAAATAAATTCATTGAATCTCAAGATACTTTTATGAAAATTACATACATAAGCAGAACGCAAATCAAGCTTTATGTTAGTATCTATATTTTTGATTTATACGTTGACTTTGCTTCAGTGTGCCTTGTTAGAAATGGTAAAGTTTGGTGATCGCATATAGGAGAAACTGCCAGGTTGCCCATCGTTCAGGTAAAATGGGCCGAATATCGTCTGCTAGTGACCTTATCAGGAAGCATCTATTGTCGAATAAAGGTTTTGAGACTCGGCAGAAATTCTGGTCTGCCAGTAGAGAATAAGTCGCATTGAATGACTCTTGTTTGGAATTTAACATTTTTCATATGCAGTGTTGTATAATGGTCAATATCTTGTTTTTTCAACATTTGGGTTTCTTTTATGGAGTGAGATCCACGATTTCTGCCTCCCAGTCCACTGTGTTGACAAATGCCAACTTAGCTTCAGTTTTGAAAAGCTAAAGCTTTCTGTATGCTCCTAACATTGACTGAACTATTGTATGTCATGAGAGGAAAACTAAATACAGACCTGAAAATTCGCCCAGTTTCCATATCAGCTTTTAAAAAAAATAATTTTTTACACCTTGCTATATTTTCCTTCACACTGTGATGTACCAGCATCACATAGTAATATCAATTGTTGTGATGGTTAGGGGGAAAATTGATATTTTCATTTAAAATACAACCCATTCTTATCCTGTTTATCTTCATCCTTGTCATTATTCAAACATTATAGGTTGACAAATCCGTCATTGCTCTGATGACTGAGGAGGATTTAAAGGAATATGTTCCTAAGTATGGTGACAGAATAGCAGTGCTTGCCCTCACTAGACGCATTGTATCTTCCAAGTCCATGAAGAAAGGAAGCTCAAGTGAGAATAGAAAGCGTAATCTTTTGATGCATTTGAAAGACCACCTCAGTTCAAAGAAATGTAATGTTGCTAGTGAAGACAGTAATCAGTCTCACGGACGTTATCTTTCTTTAATTGGAAACAGAAATGCAAAGAAGGTACAGAGAAGGTTGGAAGAAGGATGGTTGGATTTTGATTCAGTAACAGAGTCTTATAAGCAGGTCATATCAGCTAGCAGTGGTGGTACAGGACAACTTAAACTTGACTTGCACATTACAATGACAAAATTACTGGAAACAGCAAAGATATTGTTCCTTCTTAATGGAGAGTTAATGCGAGGCATGTTTGAAGAGTTTACATTTGATATCAGTGACTTTAGCAAATGTTCCATTCCTCACGAAAAACCATTAGAGGGAGTATATAACGAAACAAAAATGAAATTGTTGCGTGTATATATGGCAACAGCTAGGAGAAGGATCTCAGCTGGAAATGATGAGACTTAGGATAATGAATCCTCAGACCATACCACCAGTAAAGAAGCATTAGAAGTTCAAAAAGAGACTTACACTTGGGACAATTACCAGAACTTGGCAGAGAAACTAGCATGGATGCAGTTTCCAATGATTCTTCATTGATGATGCCATACGACTCTGCCCAGAAAAAATTCCTTTGTCCCATGATATGGCAATTTATGGTCACTCTCTAGATAAAAGCAGTGAGGTTATGTTCACCTTCTTAAATCCAACATCTGAAATTTCTGATCTAAATGAGACCATTGGGACATGTGTGAGAGTAATTCAGCTCCATAGAGGACATGTTTTCAAAGAATTTATTGAGTTCTTCTTGCAAAGTAGTAGTTTGGATGTCAAGTGCAATGAATGGTCCGGGCAACAGTCATATCGACAGTGACTGTCTTGTCAGTACATTTATGGAATATGTTCCTGACATGGAAAGGGATGTATTTATGCAAGCATCAACTGATTTTGAATCTGTAAACTTTGATGATATACTTGAAGCTTGTGAATCTCATGATGTGTGTCACAGTCCAACCAAAGATAATATTAGTAGAATACTGAAACAGGTGGCCCACAAGGAGTTCATCCAGGTACCTGCCTTTGTTGCTGAATGTTGGCATGATATTTTCTGTTTACATCTTCAACCATTGATACCAGGAGACCTTAGTGAATTATTTGTATGTCTGGCTCCCGCAACAAAAAAGTGCTGCATGTACTGAATGTTCTAGATGACTTGTCCAATGCACAGAGGGAAACTGTTCAGTACATGAAGACGTATATTAAAGGTCTTTCTGAAGACATGCTGAGGAACTTCTTGAGATTTGTCACAGGTAAGCATGCAAATTATAAGAAACACATAGTATATCAGTAATTATTTAAACTCATCAGGTAGTAGCCCCAAAGGATGTAGTAAAATTAATAACTGCAGAAAACAATTGATGATGAAGAATAGGCCATTTCAATATTTTTCTGACATTAATAACTTTGGCAATGTGTAGGCTTCATATAATGGATAATTGATTGATTATGCAGGCAGTTTGGATGAGAGTGGATATAGGGAAGTAGGCAGTGTTTAGGATGAAAGTAAATATACCCGTGGCAGAAAGAATACTTGTGTAGATGATTGATAGGTATGAAGAAGATTTATGGAGTCATTGTGAACTAGGTATTTGAAATCAAGAACTTTTCATCATGTTTTCTACAACTAATCAACTGCATTGCATTGCAGTTGATTACCCACCCAAGTACCTAATTACATAACAAATATGTTAGTTTTATATGGAAAAAAGGTGAACTATTAAGGTCAGTATAATTTTTTTATACCACAGCTTCACCACTGTTTCCAGATATATTGCATGAAAGGTAAAACAGAACCCTGTTGGATAGCTATAGTTTGGGAATTTAACAAACAGTATGATGACCTTCCGAGGAAGATATGATTAGCTTTTCACTTTTGTACTGTGCTCCCATTTTTGGCACAGTTATAGTTGCCATTGTGGTCTTTATATGTCCTTACTATTCATTCAAGAGACACAGCGTTACCTCTGTGTTTTCATAAGTACATACTTGCACACCACATTGATTCCACCAAGCATTTGAAAGACTAAGTGTATTTAAGCTGAAGTTACATTATAATATACATCTGGAATATCTTACACCAAATTATATTTTTAACAAAATCTGATTTTATATATTTGCTTCAAGTTTATCTTCTTTTTTCAACTTAGAATTTTTATTTCGACTCATTTACTTTGGAAATATGGTATTACAAATTTGTATACAAAAGTTGATGCAAAAATGCCATGGTTAACTGAAATCACTTCATTTTTGATGGAGGTATGACTCTTTACCTAATTCAAACTATCATTCGCCTCTAAATAACTTTTGAAATGTTGAATACATTCAAATTAAATTGTGCACAAAGTTTGATCTCAAGAATATCTATACTGTTAACTGGAAATCATCACCATGTTTCCTTAATTGTGGGCCCACCTGGTCACAGGTATGATGGATTGAAGCAGTTAGTGACTGTGTGTACACACAGTAACACAAACTGCTTCAGTCCATCATCACAGCACCTTGTGGTTTGTCAGATGTTACACAGTCAGTGCACCTAGTGCAAATGCATCAAGCCATACAAACTGGTGATAAGGTTATGCCGTAGGTTCTGCTGGAAATAACACTGAACTGTTCATACCTGGTATTCATACACCCATGTAAATAATACATCTAGCTGACCTGTATAGAAGATATCTAAATAAGTGTAATATAACTTGCCTGCAAAAATGACGTGAAGCAATTTATAAGATTATGCAACATAAGATGTTACAAGAGATTTCTGTGATGAGGCAGTACGGTCCTGTTTCTAGTCAAGAGGATGGCCCAGTCATCACATTAGGCCTCAACACAGCAAATAAAGAAAAAGTGCCAAACATTATTTTTTTTAGTGTTAAATGGTTAAATTTATACACAGCTCCAAGCAGCGTGTGACTAAATTATAAAAGAAGCTTTTATTTTTTCATAAAACAAAATTTACAAACTTTGTATCATGGCTGAACTGTACATGTAGATGATCTATGCCAAGCTCTGATTCAGCCTCCTTCAGTTTTTCCATTGCTGCTTTAAAAATCATTTTCAAAATAATATTTAGCTACATATACTTCATCAATTTTTGTCATCAAATAATATGACAAGCAGAATGAGTTGGGCACTAAATATGATTACATCTATTATGTCCATGGGTTATTTTGATCTCATAAAAGGATCCCTGCCCCCCACCCTCCACTTCTCATCATTTTCATAATTGTTTGCTTAAGTATCAATAAACACAAACAGTACTTCATGAATATATACTTGCAGCTAATCAAATAGATTAATGCTGACATAGAACAGTGATATGTTATGTATATCTGTATTGTGTGCAAAAGGTTTGTCCATGATTGAGGGTTGTTCCTACCTGACTTTTGTCATATTTCTAAGAAGTAAACACGATGTTTACTTGAATGTGAGTTCATGGCCTGGCCTTGTGTATGAGTTAGTGGGTTTTGTTGGAATTACAAAGTGCTTATTGACTATTTGGACTAAAACACTACTTTGGGATTATTGAGAACCCATTCAAAGACTTTCTGGACTACATAATTGTGCATCAGGACATTCAAGACTTAGAATTCATTCAGAACATATGCTTTTAGTCTTGTGATATGACATCTTGAATTAATTGGGATTTTATTCACAATACTGTAAGTGTTTCTTAGATTTTCATGTTGTATTCTAAGGAAACACATCATTTGTTGATTGTTGGTTGGATTTCCTTTCTGTTATATGTTTTATGACTTGGAGTCATAAGATATAGCACATTAAATTCAACAAGTATAAAGGCAACGTGAAAAGAAAACTCAAATTAATTGAAAGAATGCTTATCCATGATATAAATGTAAATGAAAAAGTGAAGGTTTTGTCAGAGTATTAGCTTGTATGTACCACAGAGATAATTCCCTCAAACAAAATAAGTGCTATAGCATTTATACATAAAGAGTCATGGATTTTAATAAATCAGTGTAAGTTATGGACTTGCAAATTCAGATGTACAAGTTCCTGATAACAGGGACAAATGTGAATACCTAAAGGCATGCAACATACAGTATTCTGCACTACCTGTCATGGCATGTAAGAGATCTCCAATGAATAATGCTTAATAATTCAAAGGACTTTTCTTCATTTACAAGATAATCACTGTACTTAGGGTAGCTTGCAAAATAAAGCAAACACATAACCTGAGAAAATAATAAAATATCTGCATGAAAACTCTATAAAATATCAAGTTGATTTACATACAAGTGTTTTGTAAACGTTCTGAATAATTTGATAAAACGTTATAGTTTCTTTGAACCTGTCGATAAATTTAATGACAACCTATAGACAAAGTAACATGCTATGAAATGAGCCGCAGCTGTTTGTGCAGAACGCTGGACACCAGCAAATGTGTGCAAGTGATTTAGCATACATATAGGTAAATGATGGTAACCTGAAAATGCCTAAGAAAGAGAACAATTCTATAAGAAACGTCCCGCATTTGTTGACATCTGATCAAAAGTGAGTCCGGTTGAAATTGCCAAACAGCTATTCACCAAATGTGAAAAGGGTTTTCACAAATAATGAAACTGTCACAGGTGACAAAACATGGATTTACTTTTTTTTTCCTAACGCAAGAGAAAAATTAATAAAGTTTGGATTGGAGAAAAGATGGATTTACGTTTTTGTTACCTAACGCAAGAGAAAAATTAATACAGTTTGGATTGGAGAAAACAAGCAAAGATCACAAATTGTTTGACGTAGTTGGATTGTCAACATTGTTTTAGATGCATTTGTTTTATGCAAATGGCTCTGTCAACCAAATACTGATGCCTGATTCAGCTAGTATCACTGGACATTTTTATGCCTTCAAAGTGTTGCCAGTGGTTGTCGAACGGTACCCAAGATGTTAATTTACTCCATGACATTGGATCCGCACATAACTCTGCCATCTTGATAGACTCCTTGAAGGAGAATATCATCCAAATTTTGCCACATCCTCCATACAGCCGTGATTTACAATGCAGCTTGAGCTGATTTTTGCCTGAATCCCAGTATCTAAGATTAGCTGATGAGCAGATGATTTGAAAGTCACTGTGCAGGTGGAAGTAGAGTTTTCCAGTATATGAACAAACATACCAAAAATTGAAAACAAAAACTGCATTTAACAACTGATAACCAGACTCTGAAAGCATGCAGAAGTGCATGGAGAGAACTTTGAAGGCATGCAATGTTCACTAATACAGAACTTTGTTTTATAGCTCACTAATATTTAGACACTTCCCCAACCTTAAATAATCAGTCTTCAGATCTTTCCCCTAAAGTCCATATATTTTTGAATCTCATGTTTATCTTTCAGGCACATCTAAATGTCATGTATTTGAATAACATTATATTGATTTATTGCAGTTGCTGATCTACTGACTGTAAAAAGGATGTCTGTTCGGTTAGTGTGCTGTGACTGAATTCACAAGGGGACCAATCGCACACACTGTGGCTGTGTTCTTGAATTACCATCAAACTATGAGAGATTTTTGAATTCCACAGAGAATTTAATGGTACACTGGAATCGCGCATCTGGATCATGGATATAAAATAACCAAGGATAGACAAACTATTCATATTTTTTAAAAATTTAGATATAGGGTGACTTCACTGAATTGTAAGCTAATCTGTCTGAATATGGTATGGAACTGCATCTGTCATGCATCATACTTAGCTGTTTTCTGTATCTATTTCGGATCTGTTCAGCATTTAAACAAATTTAACAGGCATCATCCTGAGAACAGTATCTAACAGATTTTGAGCTTCTTTACAATACTATCACTGCAGGTAAAACCCGTTATAACATGATGCTCAGGGTTCCAAGAATAACATCGTGATATAAGCAGGATTGTGATATAAGCAGAATTGCATTATATTGGGTTTTACCTGTATTACTAAAACTGGAAACAAAACTTAGAATGAGTGCTCTTAAACCAGGTGACAAAATTTGACCAAATTCCATGTTCTGATAAATGATACCAGTCCATTGGCAAAAGCTATGGATTTTAAAGAGGTATTATGGGCCCATATTGGCTTTTTGATTCACCAGAGGCATAACTGTATGTGAGTATAATTTGGTGAAGTATGTGAAGCTAGCATGGTAAGTTTTGTTGCCAGTGAAATACCAGCACAATAATGAGGTGATCTGTGCTTTCTTCTTTCTGTTTAGACGTTTTTAAAACAGAGTTTGATGACAATTGCTGTATGCCTAACAGTATGGTCTTTACAAATTTAGAATACCAGCATAATCTGTGCATATTTGTTCATCTACCTCTACTCTCATACATCACATTGGTAAACTTTGTTAGAATGCATGTAATTGAATTAAACCTATTTATTTTGGATATTAAAAATTAGATACTGATGCTGACCACAAATTTGACATTAGAAAAGTTTTCAGACACAAAATTTGAGTTAAATATGTACTTAAGTTGGAAAGTTCTATACAAGTGAGATCTGATCTTCACTGTTTTCCCTTTATTCCTCTTTTGTGCTTCTGAAATCTCAAAATGTTTAATTTTACCCACAGTTCTGACACCAAGAGGATATTTCTTTTTTACTCAAGTTGACCTCCAGTTCTAAGATAAAAGTGACGTTTTGCTCTCAGTCTTCCACCTCTAGGGAAACACTGGATCTTGTCTGACTTTGTCGATATACTAGAGGTGTTATTTATAAAGAAACTGATGAAGCTTGTAAATATTGTTAGAATTTGCTACTTACAAAACAATGTCAATAAATGACTTGATCTTGGCTTAGATTAGTTGTCCTTGCTACCATCGCAGAGACATTATAACGGATACGGTATTGATGACACTTAATGTTTTGGATCAAACTGAGATCTTGACCAAACCTCATTCTTATACTTTTAATGGGGTATGCATCAAGGCCAATACAAGGTTAGCAATGTCAGGTCCACTTGGGACACTTGGTAGCACTAATGACATTTTGAGACGATTTGAGCATACTTGTTGATTGTGTGTTTTTTTAATTATTTATTAGTATTTTCTTGCAAACACTTGACTGAAAGAAGTATAGTGTGATAGAACATAGTATGATCTCCATAAGGTTGATACTTAACAATACTAAACCTCATTTTTACAATTCACCAGACATAATTAGATCAAATATATACAGATATGTTGATAAATGCTTTGTCATAATGAAAACCTCACTCCAATGAACATTTTACTTATATCAAAATCCATTATAGCATGGGACCATTATATGTAGCACTTGTCAAGGTGACGGCAATATTTTGGTACTTGAAAAGCATTTGTTATGTCGTAAACTGGATACAGAGCAATATATATATATATATATATATAGTAAATAGTATCTAAGTACTTTTGCTTTTAAACCATAGATATCATGAAGCAATTCTTAATCTTTTAAATAAAACATAAGGATATATGTTTGCAAGAAATGATTTGATATGCTACTGTATTAAAAATCAGACATAGAGATATAACAATGAACATTTTCAACACATTATCTTGCCTGAACCTTCAATTTTTAAAACGCATTTTGTGATTATTTTCATTAAAAAAATTGTTTTCCTTTATAGCATCAGGAAATGCATTTTGTAAAAGATACATTAATACCTTTCTGTGCATTCATAAACTTTTGCGTTTATTTGTTTGGTAAACTTTCTAATAAACTTGATTTGTTCAGAAACTTTTATTTTAGTCTTTCTGTCTACATGTACCTGGCTAGGTCTGTATGTGCACATGTGTAAAGTACTGTGGCAACTGGAAGTTTCCCAAAGCCAGTACATGTTATAAAGGGACACTGACTGGCATTCACAGTCATTACTAGCTCTTTTCTTTGTTATGCGTTTCATTTGATCAGCTCTGGTGGAAAATGGTTGATCCACAATGTTCCTTGTCTGTAATGCAGTTATCTTTAATCAGTATTTCCATGTACCCATCCATCCATGCATCAGCTTTTCTTATATGATATATCATGAGGATTATAGCTGGCACTACAAGATATTACTGAGACAGTCAAAACTATGGAGTTGTGTAAACTTACTTGCAGTAAAGTAAATCCTAAGCATTATGACACATTAAAGTCAACAGTGTCCATAGTTCATCCAAACCTGCCATGTATATGACTTCCTTTATGACATCGCTGTTTCTACCAGATCCATCTACTTACTGATTTATTCATGCATCCATGAATAAATAGATGGAAAGGTCATAAAATAGGCATTATATATTGAAATGTACAATTTTATTACTTCAGGATATTTTTTTAAAGTAGGCATTAAAATATGCACCGATTTTTTAAAAATTATTTAAAGTTAAAACTGTATGTGGGACCATTTGGTTGAAGAAAAAGAAGACATATTATTAGATATTACCCTAATTTTTGATGCCACTGAATACAGTCTATACAATTTTACAACAAACCACACATTTGTGGAACTAAAAGAATATTTACATTTCTGTAACTATTGTTTGGGAGTGCTGATAAATTATAATTCCTAATCAAGAACCAACATCGCAGATATACATGCTTTGTTATGCTCTTGAGTAGTAAGCAACTAAATAAGATTTCATGGTAGATTTTCAAGATCCTGCCTGATACTCTTCCTTAGAAAAAGGTACAAATCTAGGCCTTCATATGGGTCAGTAGGGAATGCTAGTCTCTCTTCTTCCAAGATGAATGCACGTAAGTCAAATATTTCCTTGTCACAAGGATATGTTTCTTTAAAAAGACACTCGGCTCTGCAAGTGTCAATGTCTTCAATTGGGACACCTGACTGATAATTTTGAGTTCCATATAGTGTAGGAATTTGGTACATATCTGCAGGGCGTCCACTGGGCATAACTGAGTTTCTTGTTGGCCTAATGAGATGCATGTTCCACACTTTCACAACTTCATTCATCTCATCCTGCAATATTATTAGAACTCTTTTGCATACCCATCTTTAAGAGTCTATACATATTATTTGTAAGACAAAACTTACATTCTTGTAATTTGATATGGAATAAGTACGATTTTACAGTGAATATTTAGGATTAATGTCTTGGATAATACATCATCATAATTCTTAAAATACATTAAAACATTTATTTTGTGAATGTAATAAGTTTTTGAAGACTTTGCTGCCATGCATTAAGAACAATTGCCCACATATCCAAATTTTTAATTTGCCTAAAGGATCATTTAAGGTGTTACGAGTCTATGCTCTTAAAATAAGTAACAGAAAAGAATGAGGACAACAAGCTTTGTACAGTTTAACAATTTATTTCCCTACAATACAAAGTGAAAAATGAGAAGAAAAAAAATTACTTATTGCAAATTAAATCCAAAAATAATCCAAGAATTAAACACACAAGTCCTGGTAATAAAAAGTCTTAAATGAAACTCAGTTCAAGTCCCCAAAAAATTTAAAATTGAAGGCGATGACATGTCTGTTATGGTCTGTGAAGTACTGATGTGTCAACAGTCTCGTGTTGAATCACAGAAATATTATTCCAGGTTTGAATTCAGTATAAATTCCAATGACTCTTTATCCAAGAATTGTGTCGGAGCACTTTTGTATTTCCAGAGAAAATAATCACTTGAATTCAATAATTTGAAGAAAATAAAATTCAGCCCAAACTGGTCACAACATAATACAGCTTAAAGTGCTAGATGTTAAAGCACGACTGGTTACAATTAGCATTTTCTAAAAACAACCATTACCTAATGGAAAATAACCTTCTAGAATGATCTAATGAGCCTTGTTTATTTACAACACAATAGCCTGCAAAATTCACTTAGGAATCTCCAAAACCCTGACCCTGATCAACATATTTACTCCTTCTTGTTTACCAGAATAATAATCCTGATAATAAGCTCATACTCATAGATAATAATGAGCTATTATTAGTTGTTTACATAAATGAAATAAATTAAAAAAAGTCAATCAGGTCAAGCAGAAATGAACTCAATTTTGGGCAAAATCAAATCCAGCAAACAATGTTGCATTACAATAACATGTAATGAAATAAAAACAATTTAAACTAACAAACAAACATATAAATTAAATATATATAACAAAGGTGAAACTCATGATTATAAAAAATACACTTCTGGAACAAATAATTTTTGTAGAATAAATAGTCTAACTACAAGCTAAGACTTTAAAAAATGTTACATATCTTCCAAAACTATAAAAAAGGAAATATTTTAAGAATCTTTGTCACACATGTTTATGTCAACAATGCATAATAGATCGGATACAACTGGAGAGGATTATCTTCCATACATGTGACGTACATAATTCCAAAATGTGGTCTGTCACATATTTATTAAAATATGGTGAAGTTCAGAGGTCATAGATTCTCAACAACTGGCATATATTCAAGTTTCTTTGAAGGCAATGATACAAAAGCAATAGTGAATTTTAAGTGATAAACTATACCATGTCTTTCATTTTCTCTCTTCATTTCTCTCTCTCTCTCTCTCTCTCTCTCTCTCATTTCTACCTCCCTCAGACTAAATTAGAGGGAAAACAACAAAAAAATCTCAGGAAATTATAATCATCATCATCACCACAGGTTCACATCATCAACAGCAACAATATTATTTATTGCTTGTATTTTTTCTGAAGTTTAAAGTCTTTCAACATTTGTGATTTGGATTTGGATTTTTTTTAACGTAGCTTTAACAATTTTTCAGTCATATTGCTACGATGCCTGCAGTGAGGCAGTTAATAGTGATGTCTAGCACTGGGGCACCATGACGCAGACATGTAGTATGATGTCCCACCCAGTCATATTATCCTGACACCAGGCCGACCAGTCCTAACACTAACCTCTTAATGCTGAGCGCCAAGCGAGGCAGATGTTAGTACCATTTTTGTAAGTCTTTGGTATGACTCGGCTGGTGATCGAACCCACGACCTCCCGCATCCGAGGCGGACGCTCTAACCACTAGGCCACCGAAGCGGTCTTCAACATTTGCATACGTGCAGCAAACTGATATATATCAAAAGCACAATACCCGGCACACAGTACAAACAAAAACAAGTGAACATGCACATACCAATATGTGTTAAATATCCAAGTGACAAAAGGTCAGCATTTACTCAAAGCCTCGTCTTGCAGCAATAACAATGCAATTATCATCAGTCTATCCAGTTTTCAATACAATTTTCTAATATATGTATATATATATATATATATATATATATATATATCATTTCGGCCTATTCTGCACGCCGTGTAATTCTGCGCAACGATACATCATTTCTCTAAACATTGGATAATGTGTTGTTTTTGGTGGACAATCCAATTTGTACAAGAAAGAATGATTGTCCTTTAAATAAGGAAAGTGATATTCATAAAGCGTACAAAAATATTTCATATTTCTATTCTAAATGCATATGAAAATGTGAATTCTAATGGTCAACCACAGGTGCTCAACGCGAGCTTGATGTTGAGAAATAGCAATAATCTGAAGGAACAAAATAATACAGTGACAAAATTATCTCAGATTACCACCATGGCCCCGTTCTGGCATAAGACCGTGTTTATCATACTATAAAAGAGACAACTTGTCAACTTGCTGCTTGAACTAATTCTCAACAGTCTGTTTCTAAATTCTTTATTATTTTTTTCCCATAAATGAGATGTTGTAAACACATTACATCCTACTCATTACTGTTTCTCTTCAACATAATAGCTTATTTTTATAAAATGTTGAACTTTTACACATTTTATTTTACAAATCGGTTTAGTTTGCTTAATATCTCTTGCCATTTTATGGCACTGTTACGTTGAATTGTGTAAAACCAGCTATAAACCTGACCTAGTTCATCAGCTGAAATGCAGACAGAAAGAGTCCAAAGTAATGCATTTCATTTCCATAGCCTGATGCATAAACATCACATTTTTCAACGCAATGTGCAGAATAGGCTGATATATCGAAAATCACGAAAACACACGGGTGGTATCCTGTATGTTCAAAATTAGTATTATGTTGAACTGAATGTTCTGTGACAATTGCCATTTTTCAAATGGTAAGCATTGCAGTATTTTATTTTCGTCAATCGGTTGAATTCGGTATGCGGTTTGTGCCAATATTGTTGACAGAAACCTTACATGCGCAGAAAAACCCCTGAGAGCAATATATACATGTGATCCTGTAAAACTGGCTATAGCCACTATGACATTGTTATGATAATTAGTTTTCATGCTAACTTCTGAAAACGGACAGTATTTACGTGCTGTTTCAGTCTGTTGTTTAGTTGCTCAAATTACGCACAACTTTGAGTGTGTGTGTGTGTGTGTTGGATTTAACAATTTTTCAGTCATATCCCTACGATGTCTGCAGTGTGGCAGTTTATAGTGATCCTAGCACCGAGGCATCATGCCGCAGACATGTGGCATCATGTCCCACCAGGTTACATTATCTGACACCAGGCAGACCAGTCCTAACCTCTTAATGCTGAGCGCCAAGCGAGGCAGCTGCTAGTACCATTTTTATAAGTCTTTGGTATGACTCGTGATCTCCCGCATCCGAAGCGGACGCTCTAACCACTAGTCCAAAGAAGCGGTCTGCACAACTTTGAAAATTGAAACAATATATGAAAATATCTCATCCAACAATATATTTGGTTTTCTGGTGCAACTTTTCCTACCAATGTTGAAATTAGATGTAATGTTAACCATATCAAAGACACAACTTATAATGAATATCCGTTTTAAAACATGCAAAGAGATCTCGGCGAGGGTACACAGCGTAATTGCAATAAATAAATAGCCTGAGCTGAAATATCCGAAGGGATAAGTGCCGACCTCATGGGATTCAGCATTTCACTTCACTTGTGATAATTTATGATCATGTTCAGTCATCTATATCCTAATTTTTTTTCTCACTAAAGGTAATTAGTTTTATACCTGAATCATTCCCATGAAACAAAACTGTAGAATGCTTTTGTCCAAAATGTCTCCACCAAAGTGACCATCATTTCGAATACGTTGAAAGAGATCAAACCAGAATTCTGCACATTGTTTTCAAAAATGTCCCCACCAACTCTCGATCCTCTGGTTATGGGTACTAGCACCTTCTAAGAATGCATTTTCATTAACGTGTTCATTTTGCCTGTTTCTCCTCAGAAAACGCTGGAAATTCTTGACGTAACAATTTTCAGTTCCAAGGTCGCCTCTTACGAGAGTGGATACTCCACCTAATTTTCCAACAGTACTTATGAAATAACCACCTATGATTCTTGGATCGCTGGAATTATGATACACATAAAGCCATACAATATTTCTTGAATATCAGTCGATACATCCATTTATACAGAATCCGTATGGCTTCAACTTATCATATGAATCAATGTGCCAGATATAATTTGGTCCTTTGGCAAAATATTCCCGTCTATTGAGACGTCGTGCTCTTCTAGCCTGGCACCCATTAGGATCCAACGGAGATAGAATGAGTTACACGTCTTCTTTTCTCACTTTTAAGCCATCAGCCACACATTTTGCATGCATCCATCAATATCCATGCAACTGACCTGAACGATTGATTTCATTGGATATAAAGAATACTACATTTGCTACATCGCTGTACTCTTTATGCCTTGAAAGACCTTTAGATTTTAGTATGCGTCTTAGATGGCGTTCACTGATGGTAATCCCATGTTGAACTGAAAGAACAGTGATGATGTCTTTATAAAGAAGTCTTAGTTTGAAGTAGAACTTAATAAGCTCAATTCTGACACCAGCATCCGCCATTGTAATGCAATAATCTATTACAGAACTTGAGGGAACAAATTATTATTTTGAGGTAACGAAATATTAATTTGAGGGAACGAATTATTATTTCGAAGGAACGAAATGCTAACTTGAGGAAACAAATTATTAATTTGAGGGAACGAATAATAACTTCAGGGAACAAAGTAATAACTTGTGCGAACGAATTACCAATCTGAGGGAACGAAATGTTAATTTGAGGGAATGAATTATTATCTTGAGGGAACAAAAGAGTAACTTGAGGGAACGAAATATTAATTTGGGGGAACAAATTATTATTTTGAGGGAATGAAATGCTAACTTGAGGGAACAAATTATTAATTTGAGGGAACGAATAATAGCTTGAGGGAACAAAATAATTACTTGTGCGAACGAATTAGCAATTTGAGGGAATGAAATGTTAATTTGAGGGAACGAATTATTATTTTGAGGGAACGAAATATTAATTTGGGGGAACGAAATGCGAACTTGAGGGAACAAATTATTAATTTGAGGGAACGAATAATAACTTGAGGGAACAAAATAATAACTTGTGCGAATGAATTGGCAATTTGAGGGAACGAAATGTTAATTTGAGGGAATGAATTATTATTTTGAGGGAACGAAATATTAGTTTGACGGAACGAAATAATATTTTTTACCTCGTGTCCTCTCTGGGGCTCCGTAGTTGGGAACTTGGAAATTTTAAAAAGATGCAAGTCTCTTTTTGATTATCTTAGAAAAAAGAAACTGTCAAATACATTGCTTACAAAATGAACATTTTACAGAGGATAAGGTTTCATATATTAGAACACAATGGGATTATGAACGTATATTAGAACACAATGTGGTTATGAATATATTGTAAATTGTTACAGGTTCAACTCTCGAGGAGTTTTTATTTTATTTAAAAACAAATCTGAACATGATATTATTATTACCTCAAGTTTCTTAATTACAACATAAAGCTTATACAGTTTGTTGTTTTTGTGTGAAGCTCTAAGTAGGTTATTTAACAGTATTTGCGATTGCCAAGTTCCACATGTTATTAGGTATTAAAAGTCTACAATAACTTTCGATAAGAAAATTTGATTTCTTCCTTTTATATGATAATTTAAAAAGATACTGAAATCATTACTTACATTATTGCTCTTCACAGCAATGTTGTTTATTACATACAGTCATACACTATAAATGTCCTAAGTGTGTGTGTGTGTGTGTGTGTGTTATTTGGATTTTAAATGTTGCTTTAACTATTTTTCAGTCATACTGATACAATGCCTGCAGCATGGCAGTTTATAGTGATGCCATGCATAGGGGTATCATGCCGCAGATATGTAGTATGCTGTCCAACCCAGTCACATTGTCCTGACATCAGGCTGACCAGTCCTACCACTAACCTCTTATTGATGAATGCCAAGCGAGGCAGCTGTTTGTACCATTTTTTAAAGTCTTTTGTATCACTTGGCCAGGATTCTAACCCATGACCTCTCATATCAAAGGTGGATGCTCCAACCACTTAGACCACTGGAGAGGACCTTTTCCTAGGCATAGTCTGTAACTAAGACTAAACCCATTCATTGGATGCACTGCAGGTAAAGTATATGCAAAATCCTTTCGCCATCATAAACTTTTTTTTCAGTCTAAACTAAGTTAAAAACGAGTCCAAATGATCAAAACGGTTGTGGATTATATAAGAAATGAGAGTGACTGATAGCCATGTTTGTCTGAATACTTCTTTTAAACATTTGATTGAAATCTTTGTCAGTTTGCCATTTAACTCCAAAATACTTTTCCAAATTTGCAAACAACATTTTGTCCAAGTTTTGATGTGTCTTGATTTTGAGGTTGCAGGTACTATTTATTTGGCTACAATCAGAAATGAGCACAACAATGGAAGCTAAAATTCTGATGTATTCTTATAATAACCACATGTACATCTCGGGATCTTTCTTCCTCTGAATTAAGCCATTGTAAATATCAGCACATTTTCACACCAAAGCCGCTAGCTGAAGTCTTTGAACTTGCCACCCAGCTATTGCATTGTGTTCTTTTGACGTACTCTTATAAATACAGCAGGCACATCTGGGGGACTTTAAACCACTGAATTCTGCCATTGTAAAAATCATCACAGCTAAAATGATCAATTTAATCAACACATTCTCCCACTCAGTAGGTGGTTGAAAAAGGACTGGCAAGTGTTTGAATTTGCCACCCAGCTATTTGCATGCAAACTGAGGACTCCTGCATGGGTGATTTTCTACGCCCCAGATGAAAAATCTGCATCCAAATACATGTAATTAAGCATTTCCGAGACCTCTGTTGAATATGTATACCTTATTCCTGTGAGCTATTTATAAACTCAAAAACAATGCTAGATGCTTTTCAAAATTTCAAAGTTATGTCTTTGATTATCTATTTATAACTCAAAGTTTGAAAAGTATTTGATGGATATTAAATTTGTTTATTAAGGACTTCAATTCCCTGAAGGTCTTTGAAATTTAGTATTTCTTCATATGATACATTACTGCTTAAGACCTACATTTGCAACACTATCAAGCTAAAAATGAAATACTACACCCTTTAATGTTTATTCTCCATTATGTATTATCATGTTATGGTTGAATATGTACTCTCCCAATACCTCTGACTACTTTATCAACAGTATACACCATCCTGTAGCACTTCACAGCATTACTGTCCCAAACATTTTATGATAAACACATTTGAATGGTTAAAGTCCAGTATGTATTCTCATGTCAACCCTGCATAAACATTCTATCACAAACTTAATATTTCCATGGTTTGATTACAGTATTCATCATCCTGTGGTTCTCCAAAGCAGTGTTTTGCCCTAAAATGCTATCACCAACTTCACATGAATGATTTATCTCAAGTGCCTCTTTAAACACCACTCTGTCTAAACCTCTAATCATGCACTACTCCTCTGAATTGTGTCTGTAAATCTACAATATGAATACTCATGTGGTTCTTCAAATGACAACCTTACCTTCACATTTTATAAGAACGTCACATTTTAATGGTTTTATCTCCAGTAAGAACTCTCATCTGGTTCTTCAAATGACTACTGAGTCTAAACATTATATCACAAACTTCACAATTGAATGGTTTAACTCCAGTATGTGTCCTCATGTGGCCCTTTGAAGGACTACTGCATCCAAATATTTTATCACAAACTTCACATTTGAATAGTTAATCCCCAGTATGTATTCTCATATGGCCATTCAGATGACTACTATGTCCAAACAGTTTATCACAAACTTCACATTTGAATGGTTTATCTCCAGTATGTATCCTCATGTGGCCCTTCAATTGACTACTGCGTCCAAACAGTTTATCGCAAACTTCACATTTGAATGGTTTATCTCCAGTATGTATCCTCATGTGACACTTCAAATTACTAGTCTGTCCAAACATTTTATGACAGTGTTCACATTTGAATGGTTTATCTCCAGTATGTGTCCTTATGTGCTGTTTTAAATAACTACTCTGTCCAAACATTTTATTACAATATCCACATTTGAAAGGTTGATCTCCAGTGTGTGTCCTCATGTGGTTCTTCAAATTACCACCTTCTCTAAACATTTTATCACAAACTTCACATTTGAATAGTTTGACTCCAGTATGCATTCTCATGTGCTTCTTCAAATTACTATTCAGCCCAAACATTTTATAACAGTGTTCACATTTGAATGGTTTATCTCTAGTATGTATCCTTATGTGCCTCTTCAAACTACTAATCCCTCCAAACATTTTATTACAATGTTCACATCTGAATGGTTTATCTCCAGTATGTATCCTCATGTGGTACCTCAAAGTACCACTTTCTCTAAACATTTCATCACAAACTTGACATTTGAATGATTTATCTCCAGTATGTATCCTTATGTGCTTCTTCAAATTACTAATCCCTCCAAACATTTTATTACAATGTTCACATTTGAATGGTTTAACTCCAGTATGTATCCTTACGTGGTCCTTCAAACTACTATTACGTCTAAACATTTTATCACAAACTTGACATTTGAATGGTTTATCTCCAGTATGTATCCTTATATGCTTCTTCAAAATACTAATCCCTCCAAACATTTTATTACAATGTTCACATTTGAATGATTTATCTTCAGAATGTGTCCTGATGTGGTAATATAAACTACTACTGTGTCTAAACATTTTATCACAAACTTCACATTTTAATGGTTTATCTCCAGTATGTGTCCTCATGTGGCACATAACATTATTGCGTCTAAACATTTTATCAAAAACTTCACATTTAAATGGTTTATCTCCAGTATGAATCCTCATATGGCCCTTCAAATGACCACTGTGTCCAGCTACGTTATCACAAAGTTCACATTTGAATGTTTTATCTGCTCGTGTGGCCCTTCAAATGACATGTAAATGCTTCATCTCTAGTATGTATCCTAATGTGACTCTTCAAATGCAACACCGTCCAAACATTTGATCACAAACTTTCACATGTGAATCTTTTATATCCAATATGTATTCTTTATGTTACTCTTCAAATGAATACTTCGTCCAAACATTTTATCACAAACTTCGCCTTTAAATCGGTCCGTCCAAAACTTTGGTCAATGTTGGGTAAAGGGCAATATTACACTGGGTTCATAGAAAAAAACCGAAACACACTGAAACGCCAGTGTATTATTTAATTTTGGCGCTCGTTGAATTCTGACCCGTTCGGGTTATTTTCCAAAGGCTTAGATCGCATCAAATTCAGTACTGAGGAAGAAAGTTAATTTGAAGTTCAGTCCGTCAAAAGTACCTTTGAAGTTACGCCGCTCTCATTCTCAAGCTCATTCTCAAGTCGGTGTCGTTCGATATAACACAGACTAGGTAGATGGATGTTTATTGTGTCGAAACACCCAATGGATTGTTCCGACATCGAACGATAAGGTATAACGGTACCAATTGTACAACCCCAGGTGGGCGGAGCTTAGGGGGCGCTCACCAGTTAGGATGTACTTTTGAGAGAGTGACGTATGTAAGGTGAAGTTGTTTGCATTTAAGACACGCACAGTGGAGAGAATGTTGGCATACCTTTATGCTACTTTGATGTAATGTGATTAACATTTCTTTGGATATTGAACTTTTGGAAATTTTAAATGATCTTAGCACAATGCTAACAAAAATGACTGCTCCCTTGTGCTCCAAAAATCAGCCTGAATTTGTCTAAAGTACACTATCCTTAGCAGCTATTAAAATAGGGAAAATGAATTTTGCCAGACTAGACAATACCAGCTTCTGAAAGTGCAATGAATGAATTACCAAATATATAAAATGTAAAAAAAGTTATCAGCTCTTTTTTTTACAATTTACCTCTGAAGTTCAGGAAGTGAAAATGACCAAGTGGAGCTAGCACTTTTTTAAAAGGTGCACATCTGGAGTAAGGTCAAGCTGTATACTCTATAACCCATATTACACCCATCAATCATACACCAAAATAAAGGGAATTAAAGGTTCTTTTAATAATATCTAAGATATACAAGGTCTTTTTTAAATAGCTAGTATAACTAGTGAGGAAACCTGGGGGAATTCTTTTTCTTTAAAATTCTAACCTATGCAAAATACGAAACTGTAGAGCACCACCTTAAGGTGTAGGAACATTGTATTCAGAAATAAACAACAAAACTAGCTGTGATTGGTGCATTATGTAAGAGTTGTGCTTTCTGTTTTTAAGATATTTTTAAAATGTGGTACACATGACTGATAATGTGTCTGGTGTGACTAGATAGCTCTTTCCCCTGTCTAGTTCCAGCAGAGTTATCTCTCTTAAATGCAGTGGAGTACCTGGTTCTGCCCTTGTCAAACTGACAATCTAACATTGTTCTCTATGACAGTGTGTGACATGCTTGCTGAGGTAGGATAGAAAGTATATTTATTTCACAAAACATTAGCATTGAGGTCTATGGAAAAACAATTAGTACCGTGATACCTATAGGGAAGAACAGCCTCACAGTGTATCCATAGAAACGCATACATGTGGGCGGCATTTATGAACTGTACTAGTTTGTTGTAGGAAAACAAATGGATGCTGAACATTTGTGGTCAAATATTGACAGTCTTTAAAGAATAAAATGTATGAAATCTTCAGAAAATAGCACAAGTTGACTTTGGATGGGGGTTTTTAATGTGACAGACATAGACTTGTATTGCCTGATGGCTTTATTTTTGTGTAGTCAGCTCCAAGATTGGCATACATGCAACAAAGTAAGTTATGTAAACATAATATAGTTGATTTTGGCCAAATATTGACTATTTTACCTGACAAACATGATAAATCATGTATAAAAAAAACAACAACTATCTTGTTTTTGTAAGGCCTGCCATAAACCAGGATAGAGAACACTCTAGGTTCACTTGTAGATAGATCGCTTGTATCATATAGGATATTCTGGTATGAGTGATTTTAGATAATTTATTAAAGATATTGTATTCCTTCCCACTTTGATTTTAATTGTTCTGCTCTAATTGTCCATTTTTGTACACTTTCCTGCCTTGAAATTGTTCATGCAGTTTATTTAGATAAGTTCTCTTGCATTCCCTATTGTTAAAGTAGCAGGGAATACCAACAGACAAGAGCAGTTTCTTTAAGTCAGCATTTCCCATTGACACTTGTATAAGCCCAATTATAACATACTATTGTCTTTCAATTAATTCTATTGATTTCTGTCCTGTTGTTCTTGTGGAATTTCCATATTAGGTCAAACATTATTGAGTGATAACCATATTAATCACATATTGCCCATTCCTTTCATTCAAGTATACACTGTTCTTCAAACTTTGCATCCCATCGTAAGAATCCAAATTGGCATGGGATCATATCGGCATGTTTATGGAAGGCTGTACTCCACATGTCAGCATTGTAGACAACATGAACTATGTGAAATAAAACAGCTGCCTCATCTCAGAGAACAAAGTTACATCACTCTTGAGGTCTCCGCTACATACAGAAGCCTGAATGTTAGGTTCCCACTTATCAATAATGTATTTCTGGATAATTTTAATTGCATTGAAGTTAACACATGTGTTCATGAAGTCATCTATATTACATGGATAATATACTGGAGGAAATAAAATTACCACACCTTATGTATATAATTCAGTTATCTCCCTTACACCAGACATAACATTTCAAGAAATAAAAACTCACATTTTCAGTGATTGATTATGAAAATAAAGAGAAGATTTGTGAAGTATTATATTAGCCCTCAGTCTTGATGCAAATATAAGTAGAAGAAAATTTAATAATTTCTCACAGTAAAGTTTACAAGTTTAAGACCTGATAAAGTATGTTTTGTTTGGTTTAGGTATTTTTCTGCCTAATTGAAGCTCATTTTTGTTAATTTCTTATGTAGAAGAAATATAAATTATATGCATCTTTATTTTCTAAATTATTCACCCTTTTATATTAGATGAGAGTGAACACCACTTCACCTGAAATTTTGGTGTCTGTAAGGGGTGTTATAACACAGGTGTCTTCGGACTGTCCTTGGACGTATGGGGCACTGCCTCCATATATTTGTCCAAGGTAAGGTCATCAAACGTTTGCTTCTCATTTTTCTCATTGCTGCTTTTGTCTCCTTTAATTCCTTTATCATAAGCTACATCTCCCTTTTAGATACACACCTTCCTCCTGTTTTAACTCCATTTGACTCACTATACTTATTGTTTATCTTTGGCATTTTTCTATATTTTATTCCAAAATTTCACCCCAAATCCAACATAACCACTTAGAAGTTGTGAATATACTATATTTGGTGACAGATTGGCTTATTGCATCAATTTTATTCACTACACAAAGGAGGGAAGCTTTCTATTTGTGTTACAAAGAGGATGTGTAGGTTGACCTTTGTGTGAGGACTGGGGGGTTAGTGACCTCATGCATCTGCAGACAGTGTAAAGTGTTGATAGCTTATACTTTATAATAGGATTGGGTCATGCCCACCTGTCTCTGATGTTAAGTTCTGCATCTACCAAACAAATATAAAGTCCTTTGTTTTAGGTGAATTTTACTTTTTGAAGTAGAAGAGGCACATACTATTTGGTACATTGACCGTTGACCTAGTTATTACATAATATGATATAATGTGATTTATCCCATTCAATAAGTTCAATAAGTGCTGATATGAATAAAACACAACTCATAGTTAAAACAAGTCATTTTATTCACAAAATGTAGTTTGTTAGTAAAGCACAAATATGAAAACAGCAGCTGAAATAGTTCAAAGACAATTACATACACATTAATATAAGACACAGCTTGGTGCCTCATAAAATTGTTTTTGACAAGCGAGACTAAGTACACTTGTTACTTGTACAGTCCCACGCTATATCACAGGTTATTGAAAAAAATAAGGTTGGCAATAGGTATAAGGGTACCAATTGTACAACCCCAGGTGGGCGGAGCTTAAGGTGTAAGGAACATTGTATTCAGAAATAAACAACAAAACTAGCTGTGATTGGTGCATTATATAAGAGTTGTACTTTCTGTTGGGCTTAAAAAAAAGTTGAGCCTTTTGGCAACATGTGAGATTATGTTAATTCATATCTAGATTACATTTTGTATTTTTTAAGATTTTTTTAAAATGTGGTACACATGACTGATAATGTGTCTGGTGTGACTAGATAGCTCTTTCCCCTGTCTAGTTCCAGCAGAGTTATCTCTCTTAAATGCAGTAGAGTACCTGGTTCTGCCCTTGTCAAACTGACAATCTAACATTGTTCTCTATGACTGTGTGACATGCTTGCTGAGGTAGGATAGAAAGTATATTTATTTCACAAAACATTAGCATGGAGGTCTATGGAAAAACAATTGGTACCGTGATACCTTAAAGTGGTTGTTCTTGCCTTGGGGTGATGCTGCTTTCCACACATGCATTTGCAAATTAAAAATAAGGTCATTAATAGATGCACAGGGGTTCGTTACAAAGAAAATTAGGAGTATCTGTCCATGAATCAAGGGATGGGGGGGGGGTCTAGCCTGTAAGAATGTGTTATATTGGTGCAGGTTAGACCCCCCCATCCCTTGATTCATGGAGGGATACTCCTAATTTTCTTTTTAACGAACCCCTGTGGTATAGTCTACTGCCCAACAACATTGGTCTCTTTTCTGGTTTAATATAGACTATACCAGCTAACAATTAAAAGACGAAGTAAACAAAACAGAGGATCATAGATAATATTAATGTCAGCTAATTTGAGCAATTCACTGGTAATATACTGATTTAAAACAAAAATTGAGGCTGAATTGGACAGCATGTATGAAAAGTGTTTACCATGTCCTTACATGTATATTGCACTCCATAAATGCAGGTTATTACAGTATGTATGTATGTATGTATGTATGTATGGCACATCTGCCCACCACATAGAATCAAGTTAATTTGGTAGCAATAATGGTTCAGGTACAACTTCCTAATAAGTATATATTTAAACTTCCACATAAAAGGAAGACATGTAGTCCTACCAGCTAAAGGTGAAAAATAAATGACATAATTACCTAATGATTCAGTGGTCATATATTATTAAAAAATACTTACTAAATAGCAAAATAACTTAGCTCGTCCAAGCTAAAATAATATTGAACATGCTCTAAATTATTAAATAAAATTTTTCTAATGTCTTTCAAGACATAGTACACAAGCAGAAAAAAAATTATTTCATCCTCTACTTTGTTAACAAAAAATCATCCCTTGGGATAATAGGTGTTTTATAATTGTCAATTTGAATTTTACCTTAGGTGTAAATCTCTCGAACAACAGATGTGAAATTAGAAATTGTATAGTTCAATTGCTTTTTTTATTTAAAAACAGTTAATTGTGCCTGGACTATTTAGACCTTGATACTTATTATTTCATTAGCAAAAGGAATGGCCAAAATTATCCTTGGAGTTAGTGAACAGATGGAATTGGAATACATAAACAACAAACATTGTTATGTGTATTTAATTTGCATTGTTATTTGGCTTTTCTCCATGGTAATATGTTATGTATATCTACACTTACCTTGGCCAGTAGATGAGTTAAGGGTCTACCTCACAAGTGACATTTATTTTGTAAACAACATAATACATATCTATGTGTCTATGATAATAGATTAAAGATTAAATATTCAGATAATTATTAGTGGAGGTAAGCATGTTTTTCTTGTATATGAGTATTGGAAAATTAGTTTTTCGTTGGAATTCATGATCTTATTGACAACTTAAAATGTTACAGAAAGGAAGTTTACCCTCATCCTGGTTCTGTTATTGTGTTATAGCTTTTCGTATTAATGCTGTTTACTTCAAAATTTCAGTCTTATTGTTGTACTCGATTTTTAACTTGAGAGGATTTATTTAAATTATTCACTGGATTTATAAAGTGCTCAATATTTCCAGATTATTGTGAATTCATTCAAGGACATTTTTATTATATCATTGTGATACATCATAATTGTTGGCACATTAGCACATTTGAGGCTATTAGAACATCAGCACTTTCAGTATTGAAATTTATTTGGCACACCATTTGAATTCATTTGGAACTCCATACATTTGAACATGTGTTAGAAATTTTAGGATTATTTGGGATTTAATTCACAATACTGTAAGTTCTTTTTAAATTTTCACTTTGCATTCAAGGGAAATAAATTACTTGCTGAATTTTACTAAACTATATTATTTTTTGCTTTTTTCTGTTACTATGATTAAGACCATAGAGTCACTACAACATAAACAGCAATTTAGGAATCCCCACCTGAATTAGATGTTTCCAAGCTGGACTGTTTATGACAATGCCTTTGATCTTGTTGTCAAGTTCAGGTGAGGATAGACATCTGCCACTTTGAGTTTAATCCTTGCTGAATTTAATTTGCAATCAGTTAAGAAAGTGATTCAAGCAAATAATTTTAGAATACTGTGTGACAGGCCACCAGATTGTAGAGTTCAATTGCAACAAAACAAGCATCCTTTACCACCTTCCTTCCACTTGTAACTGATGAAATAAGTCTCTATTCAGATTTGAGCAAACTCTTGACAGTTGTTATGAAGGACTGATCTAGCTTAATTTAAATTTTATATGAACCAACTCCCAATAGCCGGAGTTGGGTCATAATGTTTAACCATTACGCCGATATATAGACCATCTCCAATCATATCTAGAGATTTGAACATTGTTAAAGGATTTGTGAAATATTAAGACATGCACTTATCCATGTATCCACATGCAGAATCACATAATCTGTATTTTTTTTTCAAATTGCTCAGAGGAATGAGTAGTTTTACTTTTTGGGATTTTGGACATTGTTGGACAGCTGTAACATTTCAAAGTCTATAATTAGTTCGTTTGTTTTAATTAAATCAGAAAATATTCATATTGATACTTCATTGAGGATAATATTAAAATCTCTCTCTCTCTCTCTCTCTCATTTAATAATATAATTAAGCCGCATTGGATTTTCACATCCTCTTGCTGGGCAGCTAATAACTTGTTATGACCATCAACCAGCCCCTAACTTGCTAGCCAAGTCTGCCTTCCCGTTTATGTTTAGCAAATTCGCATTCTATAAACAAACTAATATACTTGCTCCTCTCCATGGAATTAATGATCTTAATATTATCCTTATGCTTTAGGGATAAACTAGAGATTATTAAACTCTATTAACTGTATAAACCGTTTTGTTCTTGTTGTTGATGTTGTTTTGGGGTTTAATGCCATTTCACAGGGCAAAGATAGGCTATTCATGGTAGCCAGTATAACTAGTGGTAGAAGAACATAGGAAAGCCCCGATAAGAACCACTGACTCACACAAAACTACAGGTAGCTTTCTCACATACCCACACTGGCCAGGCACAAGACTCAAACCCAGATGGACAGAGGTGACATGGCAGTGAATATATATATATATATATATATATATATATATATATATATATATATATATATATGAATTTAGTACCATGAAAATTATGTTGATTAAAGGCAGTATTAAAAGAAGAAATTTCATTTTTGTTTTTAAGTTCACATTTGTGTTGTATATATATATTTATACAAACAGCTTTTGAAAATGATATTTATGCGAGGACCATAAGCAGATAACTGTTTCAGGTTCAGTAAGTGAAAGTAATGAGGAAAAATAAAAATTATTAAATGTTCATATTCATTTGTACCAAAATAAAATCATATAAGGAAAAAATAAGGTTACAAACCTGAGACAGATATCTGTTTTGGCCCTTACAGTGGCACATATAGCAATGTTATAGAAACAAGATAATCATGGTCATATAATAAGCTGATTTTGCCAAAGTCGCTGGCTTTCTAGCATAAATACATACAAGGTAAAAACATGTTTTAGTGATTAAAATGGTTCTATGTATCTTCCAATAAATTGGACTTAAGTTTTAAGTCAGTGAATAACATATTTGCAAGAATACAATGTTTTACCCGACTGCTCCGGTGGCCTAGTGGTTAGAGCGTCTGCCTTGGATGCAGGAGGTTGCGGGTTCAATCTCTGCCGAGTCATACCAAAGACTTACAAAAATGGTACTAACAGCTGCCTTGCTTGGCACACAGCATTAAGAAGTTAGTGTTAGGACTGGTCGGCCTGGTGTCAGGATAATGTGACTGGGTGGGACATGATGCTACATGTCTGCGGCATGATGCCCCAGTCCTAGACATCAACATAAACTGCCTCACTGAAGACATCGTAGTGATATGACTGAAAATTGTTAAAGCTATGTTAAAAATCCATATCACACACACACACACACACACACACACACACAATGTTTTATCCAACTAATGTACTCCATTAATTTTTGGCATTTTAGCTAACTACATTTGAAACTTCATTAATATTGCCAAGCTATAAAGTAACCATGCAGTATTAAAAACTCATAAATGTTTCTTTAATCCTCACAAATAATATTGCCCAGTGTCCAGTGAAAATGCACATATTGTAGAGAACACAAGGATATGCAGTGAAAAATACACAACTTATAAAATAAACACTAAACATCTTACATTTAGTTTCTATGATAAGCTAACTGACTGCAGATAAGGTTATAATAATATGATGTACTGGTCATGCAATATTTTTTGCTTGTTTGAGTTTTCCGCTTTTTCCCAAAACATAAATGTATCTGGGGTAATTTGACACTTGGCACATAATCTATACTTCTTCATTGGTCCTGTTTGGTTTTCTATATATAAGGTGACAGTCATACAGAATTGATGTTTTTCAATATCAGATCATTAGAACATGAGGCATGAGTCCACAGTGACTTAAGATTTACTGGGAAATGTATAAAATCCACAAGTGTTATTAATTGAATCCCTACAATGTTTACACCCATACACTGCACAATGATAGCGCCTACTTATTTTATTCGACCTGAAAAAATATATTATACCATAGTTTTGACTTGGCCTGTTTACCAATGTGCGTAGTAAGAGCGACTTGACTGCCCCCACAATTGCTTGACTCACAAAAACTACATACAACCTCTAGGCATCAGTGCATGTGCAACAATGTGAAAGGACTCTATTGTTGTTGGAAAATTTTGTCGTAAACATATAAATGATATAATATGTCAACTACTTAAATTACTACAACTGCTAATAATAATAATAATAATAATCTCATTTTAATCTTGCTTTGTCAGAAAGTCAAAAGCCAGCAAAGCAACAAATTTGTTTAAGAATACATTATTTGAAAAGGAGTTTAAAATAATTTCTTAAAACAGTCTTTTTGACTAACCTTACTAAAATATTTTTTTTAAATGTATGTGTGTGTGTGTGTGTGTGTGTGTGTGTGTGTGTGTTTGAGTGTGTGAGTGAAATTGATTAATAACATAGTTGTAAAAAATTTTCACTCATATCGCTACGATATCTGCAGTGTGGCAGTAGTTAATAGTGATGTCTAACATGGGCATCATGCTGCATACATGTAGCATCATGTCCCACCCAGTCACATTATCCTGACATCAGGCTGACCAGTTATAACACTAACCTCTTAATGCTGAGCACCTAGAGAGGCAGCTGTTAGTAACCATTTTTTATAAGTCTTTGATATGACTCAATCGGGGTTCAAATGCAATAACACCTTTTATGCTGACAATTTTGGTCAGGATTTCAAGATAAGATCATTTCTTATTTTTAACTGCTGAATGTTGAAACCATCTCTGATATTCTGCAGCAATAACAGGATTTTCAGTTTAACTGCTATGTTGAACATATTGGAAGACAGATTGGCATCATTTTCATTTAGGACCAACAAGATGTCATGAGAAGTCATGTGATGGAAATTCCATGTTGCTACGACTTTCTATTTTCAAAATGGCTGCCATGGTGGCCATACTGGATATCATATTGGCACCATTTCCAATTTGAACAAATATGAAATCATAAGAAGTCCTGTGGTGAAAATACAATAGATATAAAACGATTTCCAAGATAGCCATTATGCTGACCATATAGGAAGTCAGATTGGCACCATTTTATTTTACAACCAACTAGACTTCATAGTCTATCTGTGAACTTAACACTATGCTGATGTAACCATTCATTCAGGAGAAGTGATAGGATTTTCATGATTGCTGCTGTAGTCAACTAAAATCGGCTCATCATCATAAGAAGTCTTCTGGTAAAACTCCCATGGCAATATGTGTTTCCGTTCAAAAGGAGTAGCCATAACAAGATTTTTAAGGTATTGCTGTGGCAGCCATATTGGACATCAGATCAGCGCCATTTTCTTTAGGACCAACTGAACATCATAAGAACACTTTTAGTGGAAACTTCATACTGATAGGAACATCCAATCAGGAGAAGTAGCAACAAGATTTCAAAAAGGCCTTTCTGGATGCCATATTGAATGTCCACACAGCACCATTACTTTTGGGACTAACTAGACCATGGAGTGATTGTGTGTGTGTAAAATTTCAATACAGTAGTCTAAGTAGTTGAAGAGAAGTAGTAGTAGTAGTAGTTGTTGTTGTTGTTGTAGAGTTTAACGCCATTTTTCAGCATATACATGGCGACCAGTATAAATGGTGGAGGAAGAACCAGGAAAACCCCGGAAAGAACCACTGACCCACGAGAAGCTACTGGTAAGTTTTCTCACATACCCACATTGGCCGAACCTGAGACTCAAACCCACGCAGACCGAGGTGAGATGGCAATGATTCATAACGGTTGGTGCTTTAGACCATTCGGCCACTCGTGGACCCAAGAGAAGTAGTAATAACAAGCTATAGTTAACATATGGAGAGACAATGTACAACATATCATGCATAAACCCACCTGGTCTGTGTCAGGTAGTGCTAAATTTGATGCTATGTCCTAAAATCTTTACTCCCATGTAACAAATTACTAGAGATGGACAGGTAGGGACATTTTGCAGGGTACCTGGCAGGGTCAAGTTTCTTTATTTACATTTTGTCGAGTTTCCCCACACATCTCCTCTCACTCCGCTATCTTCATCAATCATAAAATTATTTTCATTATTTATTTTTTTAAATATTTTATTACTGTAGGGGTGGGGAACCAACCCAGTAACATCAAATTTTTATCTTAAAACCCAGCCAGGCAGGTACTTGTGCATAGTGTGAAACCTGGTCAGTACCTGATCATTTCTACAAATTACCATGTAACTGTTGTTGGGTGCTGTAAAATGCTACTGCATAGAAATAAATTACTTCATTGAAACTTTTTTTAATAGGGGTCTGATGTTTAGAATAATAAATCTGTGTACACTCTTTATATTTTATCTTTAGATAACTTAAACACTTACTCCATTCCATGGATTTACATTTCCTGATATAATTCCTATGCTTTAGGAATGAAATATAAATTATGAACTATATAATTGTTTGGACAATTATTAAAACAAAAGAGTGTAATATGATATCTTCAAAACTAACAGACAAAGAGAGCTTAGAAATGTTTATGAACTTGCTGCTGGAATACTTATTTATTACACAGTGATGAAATCTATAATAATAATAATAATAATAATAATAATAATATGAATAATAGTTGTAATAATAATAATAATAATAATAATAATTCCTATTTTAGCTATGTTATCATACATATTTAATGCCAACAAGGAGATGATATATTTAAGAATAAGTAACTTATGTGATAATATTTAACAATAATCAAGTTCTTTTGCTAATTGTGCTAAAAAGGTTTTCATTCAAAAGGTCCCAAGTCCAAAAGTTAAAAATCCAAGTCCAAAAGGTTAAACTAATATGTGAAAAACAATTTTGAAGAACTGCATAATATTCGAAAAATGTAATCAGTGTAGTTATTTATAACCATGATAACATGTCCACAGTTATATGATTGTAGCGTTTTTACATTTTTGCCATTGTGCTAAAATGAATTTAGGATGGACATACAAACAAACACACATCATGACCAAGACACATACTTATGGACATAAGCAACTGGTTACTGTACAGAGGGTGTGGCAAATAAAAACAAACATGAAATTGGAATAATCACATAATCCTGACCCATTTTACTAAACATGTGGATAACTAGTTAGTTCACTATATGAACATGTGGAAAGCAGTAACATATTGGTGTCTAGTATTTTTATCTTCAAATCAGAAAAGATTACTTTATACTTCTCATGTTCTCTCTCTTCTGTTTAAATAGATTGATCAGATGTTAAATAATTTATAAAGGCCCCATTGGTTGCTAAACATCTGCTGTGTACCTTTCATGTACCACCATCACCAACTTTCTAAGCAAGTATGGACCAAGGGCATCCACAGGGGGCAAAGATGTATTGGTGAGCTATTAAGTTTTACAGATGGAGTCCAAGTGATGTTTAGAGATGAAATCAGTTGGAGGGGGGGGGGAGTGACCCTCCTTGTCCCTATGTGCGGGCGCCCATGGTATGGACTCGAATTACCAAATTACTCAGTAGGGACTGTATGAACCACAGACATCCAGTAATAGTATGTTTTATGCTCTTCATTTTTAATCTATAATAATCTAATACATTTGCTCCATCCTACAGATTTAAGTTTTAATTATCTTAATATATTGGAACAGATTATCATTACCCACCATGATGGTTTAGAAGTGTCTATGTTGTTACTACTGGAAAACAATATGCTGCACACAGATGAAATAATAATAATAATAATAATAATAAACTCTTTTGAGAATTTTTTCAGGCAGTTTACAGCTAGCCTTTAGTTTAAATTTATTTAAGAATAAGTAGGTAACTTATGTGAAAATGTTAGGAAATGTCAGGAGGGGTTCGCTAATAGAGGTGAGAAGTTTTGCAATCAGAAGTTCAACGTCACAAAAGGTATACAAGCAGTTGAAAGACTGCTGTAATATCCAGGTAATCTAAGAGTTTATTTACTTATAACCATGATAAAGTGCATATAACTGTATGATTTTTAGTTAAATATTTTCATTTTGCCATTTGGATTTGGAATGGGCATACAGATGTACAGATATAAGGGCAGAAATATTCTGATGAATATGAGCAAAATAAAATGGCCTTTTCTGCTATCGCAGTGTTGGCATAAAAAACACTGACATGACATAATTTGTATTTTTTCAACATTAATAATATTCCTGCTTTCCCAAATTGTCCTGTTGGAATTCTTGCCACATTTGAGCAAATCACCTTTCACTGATACACAAAACCTTCTCAGATTTCCTAATTCAAGGTTTTAGCTTGGATTATACATGTATTGAGATCCCCATCTTATGACAATATTTACAATTCTTTTATTATATACATATTAATTATTTGATATAATTTTGAAATATATTATGTGATCAGCAGTGTAATTCCAACTGTTAACTGCCATTCATTTGGTTATATGATTTGATGCACATATTTATTTTTACATCGGCCAGCTATATATTTTTCTTTACTAGCAATGTTTTTTGTTGTAATTTTAATGTATGGTTTATTAGTATCCTACTTTGTAACTATGGATATAACCTAAACCCAGTCAGGAAACATGTTGAAATCATTATGATATTATGTACTTTAATGAACAGTGTTTATGATGTAAAATTGATTTGATACACTAAGTGAGCTTAGTTGGAAGAGTGTAGGACTCTTAATCTAAGTTTTGTGGGTTTGATACCTGTCATACCAGCCTGGTTCATTTGTCTTGGTGTGTCATAGGGAAAAGGACTTGGCTCCAATTTTTTCAGCATGATATAGTGAATAATGTGTTGAAAGTAAAGCAATACTGGGAAATGTGAAAAAGTCCGATGTAATGATGTTTGCTGGGACATGGCTTAAGCAGAATATTCTAAAGGATGAAATAGAAGAAGGAATCTTAACTATTTCATTTTAATAAATTTTAATTAAACATTTTCTCTTTCCTGCTTAAAAGAAAATAACTATTTTGAACTATTAAATTCAGTTAATTTTGTCAAGATACAGGAATGCTCCCGGACCTGGCTGGTTACATTAAATACATACAAGACTGAATTAATGCTAATATAAAAAGGGCACCCAAACTATCCAGTATGTATACATAGCTGAAACAAATACACAAGAGGTTACTCACTACGAACATTTGGGTATTATCTTGGCTAGTGATTCATCATAGTACACACATATTCAATGGGTTTTTTTTCTGATAAAACCTGGGAGGATTTTCAAAAATTTTAAAAGTTTTAAATTAAAACCAGATTTATTTTCTTTGGAAAAATGTACACAATTATTATATTTTATAAGTTTTGAGCAAAATGCAGTCTCAGTTTGTTGAACTTTGGACTTGTAATGACTGGATGGACAGGATGATTACTATATTAAGATACAGATGCACAAATCTGTTTAAAGCATGAAAGAAATATTCTTCCTTAGAAGATATGGAGATTTTAACACCAAGTTATCTGAGTGTGGGAGTGGCACCAATTTTCTTATTTCATTGTTTTTTATTTGCATTCAGTATACAGAATGCTTCACTCAGCATACATTCCATGAATTCTGTATTATTCATAAGCAAATGTAAACTATCTATGTACACTTTTAATAAAATTGATGGCCATGTATGTGTATCCTTTCTGAGACACTATTAGAGTGACATTTGCATGCATGCATAATACACACTAGGGCTGCATTGGTTATTAAATTCCTTAACTAGTGAACCATAATACATTAACTGAACCTAAAATGTTAGATTAGAAGATTTCTGTTCAAAACTTTATATGCATTACATATGTAAAACACATATTTAAACATATTTAAACAGTAGCATCATATTTAATTTCTTGTTATATAGTTTCATATAATATTTACACAATAAATACATTTTGATAGTGTGTTTGTGTGTGTGTGTGTGTGTGTGATTTGGATTTTTAATGTAGCTTTAACAATTTTTCAGTCATATCGCTGCAATGTCTGCAGTGTGGCAGTTTATAATGATGTCTAGTACTGAGGCTTCATGCCGCAGACATGTAGCATGATGACCCACCCAGTCACATTATCCTGACACCAGGTCGACCAGTCCTAACACTAACCTCTTAATGCTGAGCACCAAGCAAGGCAGCTGTTAGTACCATTTTTGTAAGTCTTTGGTATGACTCAGCTGGGGATCGAACCCACGACCTCCTGCATCCGAGGCGGACACTCTAACCACTAGGCCACTGGAGTGGTATAGAGAGGTGATCAATGATTTCTGCTTATAAGTGATAAGACCATCTTAAGCCAGGTTTTTTTCCAGTAGTTTCTGACATCAGCACTATTTGTGGGAAAAGAGTTTTGATTTACAAAACCAAACCAATCAAAATTACTACATAATATAACCATTTATTAACAAGAAACATTAGTGAGTATGCTGTGAGCAGACTGCAGAAACAGTCATACAGTTAACAAGGGTTTTGAAAAAAAAAAAATACTTTTGAGTACTACCTTTACCTATTTGTTTATACACTGGAGGCTCAGTATACGTCAGTAAAAGAGAGAGAGAGAGAGAGGAGTGGGTACACAGATTGTTGGGGCAGAATGTTTGCTGCTTGAAAATACTTCTAATAATCATTTTAGAATTGACACAGTTCTAGATGTACATGGCTATGCTTGATGTACTTGCTTGAAAAATTCAAGTAATATGGTTTTGAATATAAGAGTTTTTCCTTTTTTTTCTTGAGTGCTTTTACTAACCTGCAAGTTCCATTCTATTAAGTATTGTACACTAATACAGATGTAGGGGAGCTATTCACATGAAATTAATGATTACATTTACACCTTTATTGCCATCTTCTCTAAACTATCACTGACTCAGAACTACAAGCTCTGATACTTGAAGACCGTGTAACTAAGGAAGGTGCTCTGATAATTAACAGAGATTGATATATCATTGCACAACCAGGACCAGCAAATCTGTTCACTAACACAGATAAGAGATAGCACTGATTGACTGTAATTAAGATGGGCTTTAGAACACTAGCACTTAGAGCTGAAGTAAAACAACTGCATATCAAATCTATCTTCACTAATTAATTCCCATGAGTCAGTGCTGGAACCTTGCTGCCTGAAAAGTTAACCACTTCCTTTTGAATAGAGTATCACTCTGAATGTAGAATGAAGATGGTCAGTTTTCTGTGCAGTGTATTAATTATAACGAAATGAAAATTAAAGGTAGTCTGTAGAAGCCATTGTAAACAAAAGTTATCAAGCAGAAAATAAATTCAGATATAAGTGATCTTGACAATAAAATGCTAACCACAGTGATAAGACATGATATAAAAGAACTTTCTTTTCTGTGACATCAAAGCAGGTACCATAATGAGTTGATGAAAACCAGAGGTAAATTTTGCTTTCTTTTTTTAAGTAACTGTTCTTAAAGTCTCTTTCAGTAGCTATTACATTATCGACCCCTGGAAGCCAGATTTTAGTGGATGATTTTTTTCTTTCTTGTTTTTGATGGTTTTGTAAGCACTTTTTGACGCATTATTGGCTATATCATGCCAAGGAAATGTGAGTGAAATACTTTTCCCAAGGACACACCAAAGCAGTTGGCCCTGTTCTGGCCTGAGTAAGTATCAAAGTGTGAATATTAGGATTAAGAGTATGATTCTCTGTCAAATGAGCTACTGCAACTCCCTTTACTGGGTGAAGGCACATACATACATACATACATACATACATACATACATACAGTGGCATAGCAAAGGTACTTAGCGCCCGGGGACAAAGCATAAACTTTGCGCCCCCTTCGAGTGCGTCTGAGATAACCCTATATTAAAACCAGATGCCATATAGAAATTTTAAGTACTACTACAAGCATTACTCATTAAAACAACACAAGAATAGAATGGCAAAAATTAACTATAAACTTTTAGTTGTATTTTCCTCATTTTGGTACCCCTGGCACATGGCGCCCGGGGACAACTGTCCCCCCCCGCCCTCCCCAAGCTTCGCCACTACATACATACATACATACATGCATTCATGCATTCATGCATACATACATACATACATACATACATATTCCCATGCACATTTAAAATAAACATGTACAGTCAATAATGATGTAGATAGAATATTGTGAACTTTTGGGGCTTGGAATTTTAAAATAGCAAGTTCAAGTACAAAATGTTACCAAATGTGTAAAATCAAAGCAATGAGGTTGCAATGGCCTAAACATCTAATTGGGTCACTTACACATCAATACATATATATTTATTTATATTTTATTTGTCTCTCCCAAATATTTTTGCTTAACTGTGATAAGAATACTTTTTCTTAAAAGGTCTGAAAAGTCTACACCCAAGTGACCTGCACAGTTACACAGGAACAACTGCAGAATTGCATAGCAACACATTTGTCTTTGTGGCAGTTATAGTTCATTTGATTCCAGCAAACTGATACTGATAGTGCTGAAATATGATAGCCTTCATGTCCTAGAGGCCAGTACTTGGGTCTCTCATAAAGGCAAACTGATATCAGTTGTCTGGTCATTTCTAAAACTTCATCCTCAGAGAAGTGAGGCTGTAGGGCAAATTGGAGCCCAAACATGAGTGGGAGATAAAAGACAATGCTTTTGTTTCCAAAGACATATTTGTTTTGATGACAGAAAAGAAGACACTACAGATATCTGCAGCAGCAGTCAGACAACATGTGAAGGTATATTTTCGATGTTATGATATTTAAATTAATTGATTTAATAGTTTCTTTTAATTTGATAGCTAGGTTTTTGGTTGGTTTTTTTATAATCTTTATATAAAGTAATTTCCAAAAATACAATTGAAATCAAACAGATTAACATAAATTAGTGAATTACTTTCTTTTAAATGAGGATGACTATTTTATATTAGATTTTCCAAGTCATATTCATTTAGCATTTTAACCTTAATTCTAAACAGTATATTTGATTAGCAATATCAATTATGTAAAATGTATTGACTACAACTGGGCTGCAAATTTTGCTTAAAATCAATAATGCCCCTATAAATAAAAATAAATATGCTTTCATAGCATTTTAAATATGAATTTGCTGTATTGTGACATTAGTAACACTATAAGAGGCCAAAGTGGACCTCTTACCTCTCATTTGTCTTACTTTAGTCTAAAACAAATAATAGCATATTCTGGGCAATGTGACTTGAATGATATTCTCCATTGGATCATTATGACAGCCACACAGTTGTAAGAGTGGTCTTTAGAAGCCCAGTCGTGGTAGAATATTCACTGTACATGTAATATGAAACACTCCTACCACATTTTTATTCACATTGGAAGAATTTGAGAATTAAGTATAAAAAAAATCTCTTACATATGCTATGAATACTGGATATTGGTAGAGAGATTACATTGGCACAACTTTTGTAGAAATTGTTCTTAAGTAAATTCCTGGAAAACTGGTGGATTAGTGTTAGAAATATCACAATTAAATTTTCCATTAGGTTGCCATATAAAGCAGAAACCCATATGTTTCCAACTCTTATAATCCCATTTGTACATGCTATTATTCAATCTCAACGAAAAATATTTGTTCAGCATATGTATGTATGTACTATAAATGTGTAAGTTGTTCACTTGTACCTTTTCTATATGACAGAATCCACATATGTATTATTAAAATGTGTTTTAAGGGACCATTTACCCTGTCTTATATGCTATAAAGTGTATGTTTCTCAGAAGTCATATACTTGATATTATCTTCACAGTTGGTATGCAGCTGGTTTTCATATTAGTAGAAACCAACTAATTTTTATTTTCTGTTTCATTCCAGGAAGGAGAGGGATCAAGAGCTGGCACTGGTAGAATATAACAACAAACAATTTTATCTGGGCATTTTTTCAGAAGAAACCACCTTTACATTTTGCGAAGCACAAACAGGAAAAGTGCAAAACAATGACTTAATATACAACACCAGAAAATGGCAATAAAACTTGATACAGATGACAAAAATATATACATATAGGTTACCTGTTACGTATATTTTCTGGACATGTTACAATAGGTACAATTTGTATGAAAAAAAATTTAACAAAGAGAAAGTGCAAACTGAAATAAGAAATTATTTAAAATAAGGCTAACATTCATGTGTCCCATAAATGGCCATTGACATGTGACACAAAACTGGCTATTAGCTGTATGACACAAAGCAAATTAGATTTGTAAGATTTGTGTGATTTATTTTCCTTTTTACACTTTGATTCTTGCAAGGCATCACTGTTTTGAGCAATATTTAAAAACTTTTTCAATCGTTAATGCTAAAATATAAAAACATCAGGACATAATAAATATAGGAATTTTTTATATTTTGTCAAGACAGTATTTTGACACTTGCTGTAGTTGGGGCCCTGAGTGGTCTAAAGCGCTCACCATTACGGATCATTGCCATCTCACCTCTGTCTGCGTGGGTTCGAGTCTTGGGTTCGGCCAATGTGGGTATGTAAGAAAGCTTGGCAGTAGCTTCTCATGGGTCAGTGGTTCTTTCGAGGATTTTTATGGGTTCTTCCTCCACCATTTATACTGGCTGCCATGTATAGACTATCTTGTGCTGAAAAATGGCGTTAAACCCTATAACAACAACAACAACAACAACAACTTGATGTATGTTTGGACCGCTCCGGTTGCCTAGTGGTTAGAGCGTCCGCCTCGAATGCGGGAGGTCATGGGTTCCATCCCTGGCCGAGTCATACCAAAGAATTACAAAAATGTTCCTAACAGCTGCCTCGCTTGGCGCTCAGCATTAAGAGGTTAGTGTTAGGACTGGTCGGCCTGGTGTCAGGATAATGTGACTGGGTGGGACATCATGCTACATGTCTGCGGCATGATGCCCCAGTGCTAGACATCACTATAAACTGCCACACTGCAGACATCATAGTGATATGACTGAAAAATTGTTAAAGCTACGTTAAAAATCTAAATCACACACACACACACTTGATGTAGTTTGCTTCTTTACAAACATTGGCTCTCACAGTGGTAACCATTACTGTCAACAGCAATGTACATTATTCAGTTTAGAGTGCCACAATGCATATTTATCTCTCTGTGCTTTGATCATGCAAAGAAGGCTTATCATGGTCTTGAGGATGACACACTTGATGTACAAATGACATCTTTCTTGTATCCAGATGTGATTTCAAAAAAAGTCAAGAACTAGTCGCATTTAATATGAGTAACTGTTTGTATCAGCAAATATTAAATGCTATCTACATGTATTCAGGAATTATCTTAAATATAATTAAGCATGTGACATGTTTAAAAAGTTCTCATATAAGCTACATGCTTTTTTCTATGTATCAAAAATATACTGATACAATTTTTCATTTTATTATTGTGGTAACAAAGTCAATGGACAACTTCTATGGACACATGATAAAGGTAAAAGGCAGTAAGGAATTATTTACCTGTTGTTCATTTGACACTCATGCATACAATCATCTAAGTCAATAAAAGGATTTATTGTAATTGGCTACAGAATGTCAAGTTATAATTGTAGAAGTTTGTATTGTTATACATGGTGATAATAAAGGCTTAAACAGCTGTTTATAAAATTGTAAATTCAAATATCTATACCTTCTTTTAAAATATAATATTACTACAAGGAGTTTGATTTACAGTCTTATATACACATCTAGGCTATGTAGTATTCTTGTTCAGCTGAGTCTGGAGATCAACATTTTAGTAATATTATTGTGAGCCAGATAAAGTCTGACAAAGTTGTACCTGCTATGTCGTACTATAGCAACATTACAACTAATTCATTTTGTTGGCCTTATAAACCCAATGTATTAAAAACAAATATAGACATGTATAAATAAATGTTTCACACATGCCATGTGAGAAAAATAAAGCCTACATGAGCGTACTAATTTCTCAATTCAGCTCTATTCATGATGACAAATATCAGATGTACCAACAAGTCACTAAGCACACACACACACACACACACACACACACATATATATATAGATGTATAGGTATGTGTGTGTCTGTGTGTGTGTGTGTGTGTGTGTGTGTGTGTGTGTGTGTGTACAGTAACTTCACTACTTCAATAAAACTTTGGCTCTCTCTATATAGGGGTTTAACATGAGCTAGAATCTGATCTCAGGTTATCTATGCCAGGCTGATCCCAGCAAGAAGAAAGTATACTGATTTTAAATTACATGCATCTTAATCACCTGAGCTGACCCCAAGTAGGCAATATAGTAATATTCTCACATTCATATGTGCATGGTTGTATTTTCCACTTTAGAAAACCAGTGTAAGATTGCTTGCTCATGCTTCAGACCTGACTTTTATCATTACTACTCAATATATTGACAATTTACTGGGAGCATAGCGCACACAAAATATCAAACGCTTGTTTGCATCATCACTGGATATTTTTTCCCCAGTAATCAAATTAAACATTATTTGCAACATATTTACATATTAAACTGAGCAGTGGTTTAAGTCCCACAAACATGCTTCACACTGATTGACCTAGCTACATGAACAGCATCTATAGTCCAATTCTGAGTTGAAAAAGCTGTTGTAATTGACTTTTGTTTAAAAAATGGATATTCTCAATATTTTTTCTGAAGTTGAAATCATTCTTGCTCGAAGTTGAATTGAGAACTATGTTGTTATTATTTGTCTGTCTTGATTAATCTTATCAATAAAAGTGGACTTCATCTTGTGATCTGTTGATATCTGTATCATTGCGCAAACTCTATTCAGTTCACAATTCAGACCTTATTGCAATTACTATAGCCATTTTAACTACTGGTACTGTTATTTGAAAGCTGATATGTTTATAAATGTCACTGAAAGTTACACTGAATATTTCAGTGTAAATCTAGCTTTTTATGCTCTATGTTATAGTAAGGAAATTTTAAGCGGTTGTTTTGCAGCTTGAAAGTTGCAGCAGTATTCACAGTATTAATGTTTGACCTGGACTACCCTTTTAGCCCAGAAATGTGAGAACAAGAATCCATGATTGTGCTTTAGTGTAGGATTGAAAATTCCATCATTGGTATTACAAATTTGCATTAAACACTCAGCACATCCTTGTGTATGACTTAAATTTCTAAGCTTCAAATGGAATTTTCCTATTCTACACAAAGTCATGCGATGGATTCTGTCAGTCACAGTTGATAATCAGTAGAGTAATATTAATATGTGTGTGTGATTTGGATTTTTAATGTAGATTTAACAATATTTCAGTCATATCGCTATGATGTCTCTGTGGCAGTTTATAGTGATGTGTAGCACTGGGGCATCATGCCGCAGACAGGTAATATGATGTCCCACCCAGTCACATTTATCCTGACACCAGGCCGACCAGTCTTAACACTAACCTCTTAATGCTAAGTGTCCAGCAAGGTAGCTGTTAGTACTATTTTTATAAATCTCTGGTATGACTCATCCAGGGTTCGAACCTGTGACCTCCTGCATCAGAGGTGGATCGTCTATCCACTAAGGCCACCGGAATAGTAATACTACTATGAAGAAGGGATTTGCAAGTAGTAATGATATTTAATATTAAATACAAAGGTAATGTGCTATAAGAAAGACAACACTGAATTTTCTTTTAAATTATGGAGGCAGTGTGAGGCATAGCTGTAATAATCTTACTACATCGTATTTTTTTAAATGACAAAATGAATGTTAGACTGTTACCATGGAAATAGAGTAATGTTATTACATGGGTTTGGGGATAGCAGGAGAGCTATGTAGTATTGTTACTATATCAGTTTTAGTATTGTTACTACATCAGGTCTTTGGAACTCAAAATATCAGCGCCTGGAAATAGGGTAATATTACTACATGGTTTGGGGAATAGCTATGTAACATTGATACTACATTAGGTTTTGGAGATCACAAATCAGTGCTTGGAAAGAGGGTAATGTTGCTACATGGGTTTTGGGGATGGCTGTGATGGTTATGTAGTATTGTTACTACATCAAATTTTGGAGGTCACAATTCAGTGCCTGGACATAGTGTAATGTTACTACATGGGTTTAGGGGATAGCATTAGTGCTATGTAGCATTGTTACTACACCAGTTGTAGTATTGTTACTACATCATGTTTTGGAGATCACAAAGTCAGTGCCTGGATATAATAATAATAATTTATAAATGAAAATAGGAAAGGAATTTATAGGATTATAAAGTGAATCCAAAACAATACTGATACAATTATATGAAGGTCATAAATGAAAAGTTTCAAATAAATTCCATTTAAATTTCAAAAAAAAAAAACGAAATGTACTGGTCAACCAAGGATCTGTCGACTGGAAGTCCCTCTAATAATACACAACAGTTCTAGTTATGGACCAAATAATGAACACTTTCTACTTCCACTCAACAGTCCAAGCCAATGCTTTGCCTCTCGAGTAATATCTAAGTACAACAAAAAGCACGTCTACAGACTTACAAAAGGAGCGCAAGAAATGAGGATGATTCCAAAATCGGAATGAATCTGATTTCTCAATTCCCTTCGTATATATATATATATATATATACATATATATATATATATATATATATATATATACCTTATATTGCGACAATATTTCACAATTCATTCCACGTGACAGATCTTACTTCTAATTTTGCCTCTAATTCACTTAGTCATATGACTTATCCTAACCTATGTGAAGTCACTGAATTAATCTAGAATCGTCTAAGCCATATCATCCAATGAGAATTATGCAAAATGCATCATTAAATCTTATTAGTCAACACATACGTCCTTATCTATGTACAGATCCTATGCAAGTTTACGCTCTTAGGAGACTCAGATCACGTAAGCTAGTCAAAGTAAAGATATTTTGAACAATTCACAACCATGAACACAAATTACAATATATATATATATATATATATATATATATATATATATATATATATATATATATATATATATATATAACATCCATCATAATTAAAAGAAAGACTTATGTAATAAAGCTTTCTTTTCTCCATATTAATCAAACTCACAAATCATGACAATAAAAAATTACACATGAAGGTGTATAATGAATATACAAAAATGCATACAAATTAAAGCAGTATAAATCTCATATACACTTGAAAATACATCTGCAATTAGATTATATTTCCCTTGATTTGGCAAATACAGATATTGTATTCTTACAACATCAAACTCAATCTCAACAACCTCTGATGTTTATTTTTCAATTTCTTTATGAAAGTAAGGAGGTTGTGATCACTGTATACAATAATCAACACTTCCAAGTATCATAAAGCCAAACTTAAAGCCAAACACTCCTCGTGATAGTGGAATAAGTTCTGTGGCGATTTTTTAAAAATATTTCAGAAAAATAGCACACTCGATGATCCACACCAATTTCATCTTCTTCAACTAATAGGCCATATACCCCTACATCACTTACATCAACAGACATCTTAAACGATTGGTTGAAATCTAAAACTGAAAAAAAAATTAAAAAAAAAAAAAAGAAAGAAAAAAAAATGGGGCACCTTTAAGCAAGGCAATTAATTTATCAAACGCCTCCAGACATTTGTCAGACCAATAAAATTTGATCCTCTTACTTAATAAATTGGTCAGGGGTTGAGTAATTACGGAAACATTTCAGCACAATTTCCGATAATATCCAGCCATACCCAAACATCGCATGAGTGGCTTTTAACTGATAACCACAGGGTATTGAGAGGTCGTTATAACGGTAGCTTTTACAGGCTTAACCTGAACATGTCCCTCAATAGGGTTAACGTGAACATGTCCCACAATACGTCTAACGTGAACATGTCCCTCAATAGGGTTAACGTGAACATGTCCCTCAATAGGGTTAACGTGAACATGTCCCTCAATAGGGTTAACATGAACATGTCCCACAATAGGGTTAACGTGAACATGTCCCACAATAGGGTTTACATGAACATGTCCCTCAATAGGATTAATGTGAACATGTCCCACAATACGTCTAACGTGAACATGTCCCTCAATAGGGTTAACGTGAACATGTCCCTCTATAAGGTTAACGTGAACATGCCCCTCAATAGGGTTAACGTGAACATGTCCCTCAATAGGGTTAACGTGAACATGTCCCTCAATAGGGTTAACGTGAACATGTCCCACAATAGGGTTAACGTGAACATGTCCCTCAATAGAGTTAACGTGAACATGTCCCACAATAGGGTTAACGTGAACATGTCCCTCAATAGGGTTAACGTGAACATGTCCCACAATAGGCTTAACGTGAACATGTCCCACAATAGGCTTAACGTAAACATATCATACAATACGTCCTAAGCGTAACAGAAGGTCAGGAAAACTCATATTCGCTTAAGTTAATTGTCGAATTTGCTTCACTCTAGCGAACGGGCAATTTCCGGATAGTTTCCAGGTGATCAATCCAGGAATCGCTGTAAATAATCACTTTGTGACAGCCATCTATAGCAGATGTTATCATGTTTACTAAGCGCTGGAATGTAAAGGGATAATTTTTCACACGAAATGGCATTATTTTGTATTGGTAGAGTCCATCTGGATTTGCGAAGGCCGATATTTATATTGTTCTAACCGTAAGTGGAGTCTGCCAGAATCTTTTTAATAGGTCAAACTTGGTGACATATTTTGCATTTCCAGTTTTGACAATAGATGTATCAATTCCTGGTATTGGAGATGAGTATTTTTGTGGCACTGTTCACTTGTCTAGCTAGTGCATATGCGGAAGGAATTATCTGGTTTCGGCAGAAGAATAGACTGCGAACTCCAGTTACTTTTGCTAAGCTCAATAAAGTTGTTCTCAAGCAAATATTCAACTTCCTTTTTCAGGCACTCCTGCTTGAGTAGATTCATCACATATGGGTGCTGTTTTGCAGTCTTAGGATGTATAATTTCAAGATCATGGTAGCTTTTGTTTTGTTTTGTTCGACTTGGAACATCTGGAAATAAGTGCTCATATTCACATTTTAGCTACTTAACTCATTATTTTTCTGTGGATGTAGATTTGATAGTGTATTGTCCAGATTCTTTAGTATTTCAGAATTTTGAAGACTGTTTGAACTGAAGTCCCTACAATTCGATTGTACGTCATCGGTTAAATATACACTGTGTGGAAAGGGAAGAATTAAATATGTTGAATGGTTTTCAGAACTATCTCGATCAAGATACTCTTTTAACATATTACTATGGCAGAGTTGTTTATGTTTCCTAACCCAGGAATATCGATGATATAATTTAAATGATTTACTTTCCTTACTAACTTTATAGTGACCAGAATACCTAGCCTGAAGAGGACTTTGAGGTATGGGCAAGAGAGCCAGAACTTTATCACCAGGTTGAAAAGTTCTTTTATTTCTGGTTTTGCCATACCGTAATTTGATTTGTGATTGGGTAGACTGAAGATTATGTCTTGCCATTTCACAGGCCTTCGATAGCTTGTATTTAAAATAAGAGATAATCAAGCATGTTAATCTCAGATTTCTTTTGTTAAAAGACGTTTTATTTTCAACATATTCAATGGCCCACGAACAAGAAGTTCTACAGGACTAAATCTAAGAGACTCTTGAACTGACTGGCTAGTAGTGTTGGCTAAGGTCTATATCAGTGATAAACTTCCACTTTACATGGACATCACCTCACATCCAGCAGTCAGCTTGACTTCGGGACGTCCAATCTGGTTAGGTCCGTTGAATAGAATATGACAGCTATTTCGGCATGGAGCGTTGAGTGGTCTTCAACAGATATTGTAAACCACGCCCTCTTAGCTAATCCATCTGTCTGCCCTCCTGGCTTCAACTGTCCACATCATCTGTGGACTATACTGAACCACTTTCGGACAGGACAGGGTCGTTGTGCAGTCAACCTTGCCTGATAGGGCCAGGCCGCTAACTCTTCCTGTTGCTGTGAAGCTCTTCAGACCATGCCACACATTGTGAACAACTGTCCACTGACAAAGTTCCCCGGTTGACTGCAGGCTCTGCATGTTGCTGCTGATGACGGTGTTAAACAGCTGAACACGCACTGCACATGATAATAATAATAACTGGCTAGTAGCAAAGAGCAAAAAGTGAATACCTTCGTCCCAGTATTATCTGGTATCAAAGCAATATGACCTCATCATATTCTTTAAAGTCTGATGAAATAGTTCCAACACACCCTGGCTTTCAGGTGATACGCAGATGATTTGAACTGTTAAATACCTAATTACATTACATGTTAGAAGATCACTGACATGAAATTAGATCCTTGATCAGATGGAACGGAAATAGGACGGCCAAAAAGTGTAACGAAATTTACTAAGGATTTGACTATAGTTTTAGTCTTAATATTCAATAAAGGAATTGCCTCTGGAAACCTTGTTGACGCAGACTTTGTGGTCAACAAGTATTGGTTGTTTGACTTAGTCTTAGGTAAGGGAACTATGCAGTCCATTATTATACCAAATTGTTTGTCAAATGGGTGAATGGGTTGTAAATGAGCTTTGTGCATCTTTGGTTAGATTTTCCTACCGTTGGTCAAGTCTGACAAGATGTATAGTGTTTAGCTACATCACTCCTGATTTAAAGCCAATGAAAATGACATAATATTGTATGGTAGGTTTTATTTATTCCTAAGTGACCAGCCAAGGGTGATTAGTGCGCTAAATTAATTGGTTACTGTCTATATGACTCATGTACCACAATTTTTCAACTCACTGACCACTCATCATCAGCGGGTACCAGAGGTGGTCTCTATTTTCTAATCAGTACCCCATTGTTTAAAAAGGTAGTGAGTTGGTATTTCTGCAGAGTCAGCTTCGCTAAGAGCCCTCTGAAACAAAAATGAGATCTCGGGATCTTGTCGTCCTGTTCGACTAGAAGTGATTGTCGTATGTCACCCTGATAATAAGATAATTAGTAATTAAAGAGGATCACAATGGTAACAGGAGCGAACGTGACCTCATAAAAAGCCTGTCCAGTATGTGTGTATGCCAATAGGAGTATCTAATGATCAACATCATTCTCAAGAACTCGATTTTTTCACAGCTCTAGTAACTGCACAAGCTGGGTATAACTCAGGGATTACAGTAGAGATAAAACTGTTGCTGCTTTTCAAATTGAATAGATGATGTTCCATGCAAAGTATGTCATTGATTGTATTGACGATGAGATTGTAGCTTTATTACTGAAGACAAGAATGCAAATATGAAAGTGATGTGGCTACTGCAGTCACTCTTATTTACTATTCAAGTGTGACATTTTGTTGATCTAACATTGCAATTTTGTACATTGTTTCCTTTCAAACACATATCTAACATTAGCATTATATACATTGTGTCCTTACAAACTCATACCTAACATTACGATTATACACGTTGCTTCCGTGCTAACATATCTCTCAATGATTCTGATACCTCCAATCTTAGGGTAAATATCTTGAAACGTAAACGTCGAATTTTTATTCACGTGTTTATTGGAAATGGACGGATGGACTCAAAAAATGTTATGTTCCTATATTGTATATGCATGGTGTAGTTCAATTAAATATGCTCTATTTCTCTAGAACATGTAGGCTATACATTGTAGTCCTGAATGCTGGGGTACGTGTTTTCAATATATATATTTATACCACATACATTAACAAATAACATGCATTGAAAGTGTTGGCATAAAGCAATTTGATATACCAATACTATTGGTATATCAAATTGTGATCCGCCCATGGCGCAATAATACGCATATATAAACATTCTCGCGAGCGTCTGCAGTTGATTCTAGATCAATGATCAATTTCCACAAATTAGTCACTAGTGACGTATGAAAATAATGATGAAAAGTATTAATAATCCCCGTTTTCTAAATGAATTTAATATGGTACACATTTTCATCACAATCCTTTCTGCTTTCTGTTCTCCCCTCCCCTCTCAAGCATAACGGACAAACTGCGCAGAAATGTGGAATGAGAGAGAAAAAGAATTTGGGCTGGATTAAAACCTTGAAATAGAAATTACACCAAGTAACCTACAAGAATATGGTTCGTCGTAACGATACGTGTGCACTTTCCTTGGGATTTATCAACGGTGTTTATCAATGATACAATGTTGCAAACCAGTAAATTCCTCGGTTACGTGGTACACATACTGTGATATATTTAATGTTATGTTTTTTGTTTGTTTTTTTCTTAAACATACCATAATGTTCTAAAAATTCGATTATTATTATTTAAATATGAAAATGTCCAAAGGCCTCTCTCTCTCTCTCTCTCTCTCTCTCTCTCTCTCTCTCGACCATCGTAGCAGGATACGGGCTAAAATCTATGAAATGGCGGACGTAGAGGATTTTC
>JAECUM010016338.1:0-12430 GCA_016617855.1 Megalonaias nervosa
ATATTATATGCTCATTTTTTTCTCCGTTAACTTTACATTTATATATATTATATGCTCATTTTTTTCTCCGTTAACTTTACATTGTCAGAATCGTGCAATATTTTATGATATTGCACACCTTCATATTGCATTCACGTGCAAGACACGTGTGCCCAACAGTGTATTAGGAACTACTTTGTAAACAAATCATGTACACTCGTGTAGTAGACGCTTTACGTTTTGGTTGATTAAATTTGTTTCTGAATGAACTAAAGCAGATGTTTCATGGACTGCCACATACCATCAGCTTTGGCACATTCCGCGTTAACTTTTTTGATACAATGTTTCAGGTTTAGGCTAGCTAAGACGCCAGACAGGGTCCCTACAAATAGCATGCAAGTAATAAGACATAAACTGTCTTCTTTAGCTGGTAATAAAAAATGGCAAAAATATACTTACAATTTTACATCCTGAATTTCCTCAAAATGTACTTTCTTAGTTCTGCAAATCCGAATTACATGAGCCATGTCATGGGTTCTTAAGGTTGATCACACAGTTCGAAATTGTACTGTAATTTCGAGTATATTCCAAGTGCAGTTACATCCTCCATACTGCACTCAAAATGAAATAAACATTAAATTCCACAGCGTCTTTTCGATAATTGCAATTGAAAGACTTCATATTTTTCCCACATTATGATCTGAATCATTCAATGACAGAACAGAAACACGCATGCCGATGTCAACACATTTCAGCCTCGCTGCTTCAATACGATGTATTTCATGTAGAACTGGCACAGACGCTGCTGGAATCCGATGTAAGTTACTTCATGTAGATAAATCCAGACCATAATCACGAAATTACGTCGAATCGACAAAAATACCAAAACGTATTCATTCCAGATCAGATGGAAAAGTTGTTGCAATGCGCATTCATTCACAATATGACTCAAAATTTCAATTTTAAGTAGATCAAACGCCATTTTCTTTCGAAATTTTTTTTTTCTAGCGCGCGACCAACTTCAAATTTATCTGGGCGGAGTTACGTGCACATTGATAATGTTGTTGTGTAATGATGCATCTACGCTTGTGTATTTAGTTTGGAATACGGCATACATTCAGTTACTTTGTTTCTTGTAGTGCATTTTTATTTATATATTTAAGCCTTGGGTAGAATAAGAAAATGAGCATATAGTAATAAGGTTGCTACATTTGTATGGGAACATATGAACTCGTTTTGTCGCATAGATATACTGCACTCCCAAGGTCGTGCAGTATAGCCATCAGAAAAACTCGTTCATATTTTCCCATACAAATGCAGTAACCTATATATATATATATATATATATATATATATATATATATATATATATATATATATATATATATATAAAACTAATTTTTCATTAAAGAAGACTGACTGTTCATGATGATACAACAAGTATTCTATTACTTATATTGACTTTTTTTCTGCAGATACAAATAAAGAGATGAAATTCTTGGGCAATGCAAGCATTTTTCTGATACAGTGTTCCATTTGTTTGATTACGTTAAAAGAGTTTTTAAATGATCTAGCAATTTTCATTTTCAACAAGAGACAATTATTTGTTTATTTATTCAGATCACGCTTTTTCCTTACACACTTCCTTCAAAACTGAAGGTAACTTATGGTTGATGTGTGCGTGTTCGATTGAATTCTTTATATACAGGTGTCCAGTTTACGTTGTTTTGCTTTCGATAAAAAGAAAAGAAAGGGATGAAGGATGTGAGAAAGATACGAAAAAAAGAACGAAAGCAGCTCGACTAACGTCCCTATACAAAATAATTAAGGCTCTCAGTGTACTTAATTTCGGTAAATTATGCACATTGCCTTAGTATGTAAATAGATTATACCGGAAGCGGCTGTTACGCAGCCATCCTTTATGTACCTCAATTAGGCTTACAGTCTGCACAGGAATCAAACCATTGTATAGATGTATGTATTTACGAACGGTTTAATTTATAACCTTTGATGCTTCATTGCACTTCGCGTAGACTTGGTGATTCGAGTTCTAATTCACTGCACTAGCAGCAGAGAGGGTGAACAGACCATTTGCTCGAGTCCTTATTTATGAAAAATAAAGGTTCCTACAAAAGCTGAAAATACAAGATCAATAACGTCAAACCGAAGCCTCTAATCAACCGAGATTTCTGTAATTGGGTTAGCTCATTTTGTTACTTTATCGCTGACTTTTTGTTTTCATTTTTTTAATGCGTATTTGTTTACGTACCCGGACACTCACTGTTGGTAGTCACCCTCTCTGCTGCTGTAAATTAAATCATCGTTATATTAATAATGGAATTTCGTACAGCTAGATTAGCTCGAGAGCGACTAGAGACAATTAAGAAATATCTCCCCGTCTGTGATTCTGTCAAACAAAAATTACAAGCGCGTCAGGAGTCTCAGGTGCAATTTGTAGAAGGTGCAGAACAATTATTTAAACCAATTGTCGAACCAACAAAGAAAATTGTTACAGCAACTGAGGCAACACAAAAGTCTCTTGAAACATTACCTGTTGATATTGCTGGCCGTATTCTTGCAGCTCAACCACCGCCCGTTCAACCTCCTCAACCACCACCTGAAGAACAGCCACAAACTCAGCCAAGAATCAGAACTCATATAGCAGATAAATTTACGGAGGAAGGTATTGTCGCTATCAAGGACCGAAACCAATTACTTGATATTGCCACATTTGGATATCGTAATAGAGATAAGTATGTAAAACCAGAATATATTAAAACTCTAAAATATGCCGATTGGATTAGGGATGTATATCGCATCCATACTAATATTCCGCAAATTAGAACTGCGGAAGATATTAATAATTTTAATATTTTTAGCCAGACAGTAGATGAGTATATTGAACATGTAATACAAGGAAGGAGGCAAAGAGAAGAAGAAATGAAGCAGCAACTTGAAGAAGCTAAACAATCAAGGAAACAAAAGAAGAAAAAAAAATGAAGTCGAAACTTGAAGAGGTTGAACGAACAAGGAAACAAAAAGAAGAGGAAGATTTGGAATCACGTTCACCAAGTAAGAAAAGAAACAACTGGAAATGGTCTTATTACTCCATGTCCCAATAGCATCCTTGCTGACGTGGACAGACTAGAAATTCTGATTGGCGGAAAACGAGCTGGTAATAATTCTCCAGAAATCATTAATGAAGCAGCTGCTATTTGTCAGAGATTATTTACAGGCGGTATCATGGACATTAATGTGTATCGGTCCCTCATTAATGAAATCGCCGATGATTATTTCAGTGATTAAAGAAATGATATAAAATAAGATGATTGTACTTAACGCTCAACGTGGGCCGACCATGGTCAGGGTGATAAATTCGCGATTACCAACTTATAAAGCGTTCTACGGCGATGGACTCGGTGATGTTGTTCAGGGTCTATTTAGAAGGATAGCCCAAAAGCAATACCGATTGTAAAACAACTGGGAATGAAAGCTATTGATGTTGTTCGTGATAAAGGTATTGGTGCTGTTGGTGATGTTGCCAGCAAAACATTCTCAGCAATCAAAGATAGACTAGCACGATTGATACGACGAAAACCTCAGCCAGTAAAATTACCCAGCACTGAAGTGATGCCTGCGAGTGCTAGTTAAATAATAAATCAAGCCGCAAATCAAAACTTGGCAGAGTCAGCTGGTGTACCCATGTCAGACAAAGAAAAAAATATAACCACAAGTTCAATAGCGGGGAGTGGTATTCGTGTTAGACGATAACAAATATAATAAAATGTTCAAGCGTGTATCTGATCCCGCACTCGACATGGACGCACCAGTTCTCAAAGATGAATCGATACGTGATTATCAGTATTATTCTTATGACGCACGACAGCCACATCAGCGTGGAAGAATGAGTTACAAGTTCAGGATACAAGTAGATATTTCTTACCCGCTGAAGCATTTATTGAAGTAGAAGGTGAGACTTTAAAAAACAAATAATACTGAATATGATGCTGATATTAGTGTTGGTTTTGTTAATAATGGTATTATGGCGTTGTTTGACAGTGCTACGTATATTATCGACGGATGAAATATTGAATCAGTTCAGAAAGACGTCGACGTTGCCACGACGATATTGGGTCTAGCAAGATACAGCGATGATTATTCAAGATCAGCTGGTCCATCAATGATGTTTGTGAAGGATACTTCTGATTACCCTGAATACAGACTATAAAGGGGTGGAGACGTGACGAGTGACGTGAATGTGCCCCTGTGTTAATGATTTGGCGATCGTTATCTAGAGGATGACCTCCCTCGATGTTATTGCCCAGTGTGAGTAGATTGATAGAATATTGACAGAGAACTAAGCAAGACTATTGAGAAGAAATAAACAAATACTAGCCCCCTTAAACAATAAAATAAAATAAATTTAATTAGTTTATACATAAGCTAAAATTGCATTGAATCAATGTTCTTCAACGCAACTTCCTCCGGGTATCGGGTAGCATAATCAACAATCGTTAACACATAACGATTACCACTTTCTGACGCAGGCTTTATCGGACCTATCAAATCCATATCCACCCTTGAGAAAGGTTCATCAATCAGAGGGGTGGTTCCTAGTGGCACTGGGCGATGTGAGGTCTTAGGTGCCACCCGCTGACACTTGTCACACGACAGACAAAACCTCCTTACATCCCCATACACACCTGGCCAGTAGAACTCCCTCACTAACCCATCTCTCGTCTTTGCCACACCCATGTGACTACCGAGTAGACTCTCATGTGCTAGCCTAAGCACTTCTTCTCTCTTAGATCGAGGAACAATCAATTGCTTATACCTCTCGGCTCCTTTCCGGGCGTATCGATACAAGATACCCCGTTTCAGCGCGAACTCTACCTCACCGTCCGGTAAGTTCCGCACAGACTTCTCCTTTGCATACTCGCGTATCCTGTTAAGGGTAGAATCTTCCTCTTGAAGTCTCCTTAATTCACCAGGTAGCAAATTATCTATGGGCGAAGTCGAGGGGTTCAGCGGCTTCGACCCTGACCTTCGCTTCATAGACCTCGTCTCTACGGAACCCACGTATACGGGTGTACACGTCATATGATTAGGCTGTGGCAACACATACCTACATCCTAAAATTACGTCATGCGACAACCCTGACAAGCACTCTGCTTGAATTCGTCCTTTCATATACGGCGAATCAAGATCGATGTAAACAACTGGAAGGGAATCTTTACTCCTATTAGCAAATTGAACTTCCACTGTCTCACCTGTATAATCAGCAGGTTTGACAAATTTGCTGGCCACCAAAGCTGGATAACTACAGCCGGTGTCATACAACACAGTAGCCTTCTCTCTATTTCCCGTAGCTGTTGCTGTATTCGACCATTCTACTGGTTTACACTTCCTACCAGTGCATGGTGTCACTACATTTATCGAGGGACGATATTTCCTGCAGTTCTTGAGAATATGGCCAGGTTTGTTGCAACCGTAGCACACAACTTCATCTTTCTTACCAGGGGTACTTTTATCTACCCCTTGGGACTTTCCTGAGCCACGGAACTGATCACGGCTGGGATTATCAGCCCCTAGCTTCCCACCATTTTGACCATCCCGTCTAGGAGGTGTCAAACCGTTAGCTCTTCTAAAGTCAGTGACGATGGTTCGATCCCTGCCACTCCATGTGGTCGGTCGGACGAGAGTGTGCACTCTCATATCGCTCAGCCATCACACTGATATCTTCTAAGGTTGCTAAATCACGCTCGGCTAAAAATACAATCAGATCTTTCCGATACGTACTAAGGGCATGTTCTTTCAACATCTCTTCCCGTATGCCTTCATAAGTGAGCGCGGCACCTGTCATTTTAATCCATTTATCGAAAAGCACGAGCACACGAGTGTGAAATTGTGCGTGTGTCTCCGTGGTTCGTTTAGACGACTCTCTGAAAAGTTTGCGAAAACGTTCAACCGACAACTCGTAATGCCGTAACAGCGCTTTCTTGAGAGCGTTATAGTCATTTGCTTCAGTGGGTGCCATATTATGGTAAACATCTTTGGCAGCTCTTTGCAAAAATGCAGAAATATTAATGGCCCACTGGTCTTTGGGTATATGATGGATTAAAACTAACTTTTCAAACTGCGTTAAAAAGTTATCGATGATTTCGTCCTTGTCGTTAAACATTGGCATGGTTATCTGGACGATACGTCTATCCTCTGGTCTTTTACTTGAGGGTCCTGAATGTTCGTTCAGTTCTTCGCCCCTCCTAGATTCCGCTTCGATCCTTAGTCTCTCCATGGCTAATGCATGTTCTCTCACCCTGGCTCTTTCTTCGGCTTACAATCTGGCTAGCTCAGTTTCTCTTTCTTTTTCTCTTTCTTCGGATTGTCTGATTCTTTCCCTTTCTTTTTCCTCAGCTTGTCTCATCCTTTCTTTTTCCTCGGTTTGTCTCACACTTTCTTTTTCCTCGGCTTGTCTCACTCTTTCTTTTTCATAAGGCTTGTCTCATTCTTTCTTTTACATCGGCTTGTCTCATTCTTTCTTTTTCCTCGGCTTGTCTCGTTCTTTCTCTTTCTTTCTCTGCCGCCTGCTCTTCTCTGTATTCCCTGAGACTGCGCTCTACAAATTCGGCTAATTGGGTCCCTTTATAACCTAATTCGTCTTTACAAATAGACTTAAACTCTCTGACTAACTGCCCTTCAGTTGTTGTCCTAGTCTACTCGACTGTATCACTAACCAATTTACTTAGCACAAGTATTTACTAACTTCTTAGGGCCTTACAGGAAACAGCTTCCCTAAGAATACTTACCCGTGTTCTATTCTAGTAAAGTCTTAACCTACAGACTTACTTAAATCACCCAAACAACCTAACAGCTTTTGGCAGTACAAAACTCTGAAATTATCCCCAAATTCAGCTTGCTCGCACCAAATGTGCAATTACTCCCCCTGGACTTCTTTAATTATCTCTTCTCACAAGAGTAACTAAAGGCAATATTTCTTCTGAATTAACCTGAATTCAGACAATGACCACACTATCAGCATTTCAGGTACGGAATCTTAATTTCTGACAATGTCATAAGAACCATTAAAGAAAATATCAACAATGGCATGCATAAATTACACAATGCATAGATATTGACTCGATTCACACTCGTAATTCTTTGCTTAAATAATAACCAAATTTATCACTGCTATGGTACCCTATTTCTATTCAATATCTGCCCAGTCAGCTCTGTCATTCACTTGTTCAAATATCCCGGACGATAGACCCCACTTTGTAATGGGGTGGGGACGTGACGAGTGACGTGAATGTGCCCCTCTATTAATGATTTGGCGATCGTTATCTAGAGGATGACCTCCCTCAATGTTATTGTCCAGTGTGAGTAGATAGATAGAATATTGGCAGAGAACTAAGCAAGACTATTGAGAAGAAATAAACAAATACGAGCCTCCTTAAACAATAAAATAAAATAAATTTAATTAGTTAATACATAAGCTAAAATTGCAATTACAATCCAACCGAGTTACATTAATGGAATTTAATAGCAATGTTTAATTTACGGATACGTTCATCATAGTAACGAGTGGTGAAAAGAGTACAATGTCCACGCCTGACTTGCATCACCTGGCATCGTTCTCTCTTGACTTTTTGTATTCCACGTCTAGCGTGTATGCTTCGTTCTTCCTCTTGACCCTTCTATTCTGAACTCGCTATTTGCGGACTTTCCTCTTGGACTGTCCTCATCGGGTTTCTCGGGGAGGATATAGAAAGCTGTTCCCTTAATGCTGTTTCTTTTCCACACAAACCGTGCGTCTTAGCACTATAGCCTGTCTTTTCCTCTCAAGATAGCTGTCTGGCCTCTTTACCTTGTTAACGAGGGAAAACTCTATTCTCAGGTTTCCACCGGAGTCTCAAATCGGACTTCTCGCAAGCAAAATTGGACTAAAGAATTCTGAGCCAAGTCGCTACCTTAAATTCCCCATTATTTCTAAAGTGTACGCCTTAATTTTAACTGACCAATCGAAAGCAACTGTTTCTAAATTTTTCCCAAACTAATCATGTCTTTCATCAGTTATTGACAGCCTAGAATATGATGCAATTAGCTTTACTTTGAAGATCAATTATTTGACATGTGGTCCTTTACAAACCGATACGGTCGTAGTTCTAATGCACTCTCGGCCAATATACCGTTACGATGACTGGGTCAATCCCACTGAAGCTTAAACGTAGGCTTTTTTATGTTTCACAGATGAAACAAGGGAAATATCAAAGTGAACTTTCTCAAAGACTTTTCTGTGGCTTGACTCTGATAAAATTTTAATGAACAATTTATTCAACTTTAGGATCAAGTACTTCTTCAAAATTCGACACATTACATAGACAGTATGAAATAGGACGCCCAAGAAACTTTGCCAGAAACGCCGACGTGGATTTGCAAAATATGATTATCAATATTGATGCAGATTTTAATTTAGGATTTAGAACACGTCGAACAATGTTGAAAGATGGAAATAGAAGATTTTCATGTGCAATTCCACAATCACATATTTTTGTATTTTGCAGAAATGTCAGGAAGGTCATTTTTGGAGCCAAGCATACAGTTGTACTTGTAAGAAAAGCTACTGACAATGATGCAATCTGGCGACCTGCTGATGATGCTGGTAAAGTAATACTGGCAAAACTTTCATTGTGAATGCCAACAATGACTCCATCGATCGTTGAAGAACAACGGCTACTCTCTTTTATGGTGGTAAATCAACATTATCATGGTTGACGATGACCACAGATAGTGTTCAAAGTACAATTAATGGTTTATTCACATGGCAGATAGCATCACAGCAGGGTGTTTCTGCATAGCGATATATATTTGTTGCTTACCAAGATGCTGCACGAGTAAACTCACAAACACGCAGTACAATGATATTTGATAAACTTGGTACTGAAGTTTCGCTGAGAATAAATGGACATCAAGAACCATCCGAAGATATATTATTGAATTTTGATCTCAATCGTGTTGCACATGCGTATCATCGTTTGATGACAATCATGGGACGTGATCAAAATATTGATTCTGGTCTGCAAATATCACAACTAGATTTTACAACGCTGTATCCGATCTATTATTTCTCACTGGAACATTTGGATTTAGTTAGGCAATCTGTCGTTGATATACACTTTCGAGCTCGTGTAGCAAGAGGAGCAATTGCTAATTACAGAGCAATCTCTGTTATACTCAGCAATAAAACAATGTTGCTTGAAGGTGTTGATGGAGAATGAGAGTCACTGATGCCCCAGTCGAAAACATGTAATTAAATAGCTCATGATATTATAATGTCATTTCATCATGTTAATGTTACTCTGACTCCTGGTCAGATTAAAAAGCTACAATCAGTATAAAAAAATCGGGAATAACTATATTACTGAAATCATCACAACTTGCAGGAGGTCCAAATAAACTATCACTAACAGAACGTCAACTCATGCATTTCAATGACGCCAAACGATCAAAGACTGGCGTACGACTTGATCTGTCTGCGGGTGCCATTAGCGACATTGCCAAGACGGGTGGTATATTTCCGCTTCTCGCAGGTATACCAGAGTTGATAGCGGCTGCAGCCCCAGCTGTTGCAAAAGCAGTTGCACTTGGTGCTGTTGGAACTGCTGCTGGAATGGCATTAAAGAAAGCAACAGGACAAGGAATACAAAGATCTAAAAAAAAGGAAAAGGGTCTAAGATTCGTGGTACGGAAAAGGTCTAAGACTGCCCGGGACACTTCGTTGATTCTTCCTATGTCCAAGTTTGATTTACTTGATGCTGCTGAGCGATTAAATATCAAAAACTTCAGAGGTGTTTTTATGCGTGATTAATTACCGCACAAACCAAACAATGTTGAAACTGGTATCATTAATCTCGATGGAAGCTCTGGTCCAGGTACTCATTGGGTTGCATACGCGATTGATCCACGTGGAATTATTTATTTCGATTCGTATGGACTGGCACCACCAAAAGAAGTTTTAAAATATGCGAGCAACATACAAAATATTCCAATCTGGTATTCAACATTACCAACACAGAAATAACTGATCCGCCAATATGTGGTCGTGAAGTACTCGCTGTAGTCGACGCTGTATCATCATCAACAACACCACCTCATAAGGTCTTGCACGAGTATACATCGTCGTCGACGTTTTAAACAGGTATTAGTAAATATAATGGTAGATATTTACGGAAGATCAGCTAAAACTAAAACCTAGCAAGGCGATTTATCCAAGTATGCAACTCGTGATCAACTCAGGAATGAAATCGATGCTCTTTTGAATCTTGCAGACGTAGAAAGCAATGAAGTCGTTATTTTTCAGGATAAACAAGGACGATTAAAATCAAGTAATATCCAGTTAGCAGACATCCTTGTACGAATTACAAACGCGCTCAAAGACAATATTGTTGTATTTGATGAAAACGGTAGAATACAAGACTCTGGAAATTCAATCAACAATTATGCCAAGAAAACCTGCGATATTTTCACTGGTATTATTGTCATGAAACAAAACAAAATTACCGACCTTGGAAATCAGTCCACAGACACTGACGCTGCAACAAAAAATACGTCAATGATCAAAATTCCAAGTTCATATCAGTTAATGGTGGTATGATGAGTGTATTTCTCGACATGAACAACAATGGAATTAATAATCTCAGAACAGCAGAATCAGATTTTGACGCTGCAATGAAGAAATACGTCGACGTTAGCAACGTACCGATGACAACTTCGTTGACGACAATCAACGATGGAATGATTCCATTTAGAACTGAATTTTCTAATCATGTACAAACGTTTCTAAATTTTCGTAGAAACATAAACATAGCCATTAATGAATTTTTTGGAAGTCCAGCTGTTGTTGACATAAAACTCTCCGATATTAACACAAGACTCAAGGATACTGTCAGTGGAATTCTTGATATCGTTCAAAAAACTGATCTGATTAAAACTCCTCACAAGCAGATCATCAATCTGGTATACACAGTCTCATCAGGATCATCAACATGGTCATAGCAAAATAACACTATCAAACACACCGCGGAAGTCACTGGTGTGTACATGATGTCCGTGTTCAGCTCTGCAAAATTTAGGATAGTTACCACATATCCATGGCGTCATTCAACCGATGATTTTTCTGGTACTGTGTCTATTGTGTTAAATAAAGATGCCGAAGAAATATTTATACTGGAACCATCTGATAAAAAATTAACCGCAGCGTCTTACTGGTGGTGTCTGGAATTTGTCGCTGAAACACCTCAATTAATTACTTAATAAAAATATAATGAATCAAAATCCAATCGACGTTCTTCGTTACAGATACAATCAAGTATGTACATGGCAAACTAAACTAAAATATATCGTTGACGATTATACAATAAAAGTATTAAAAAAAATATTCCAGACGTGTGGTTGTCATTGATATAATTGTTTATTCAGTTTCTGCTATCATCGATGGAACCTGAGTATTGCTATCAACAATAACAATGACCGCGCCTGCAGTTGTAACAATTGTTGTTTCAGCCGCAACGACAATTGCTGGTATTTTCAGTATTATTGCAAAGAAGATAGCTACATGTACAAACACAAAATTACACGAGTATACAATAAAACTACATACGGCGATGTCAGCATATTCTAAACTATCATCGTATCTCTCGTCGTATCTCAGTGATGGTAAAATCTCCGATGAGGAGTTCACAATGATGATAAAAATTTACAATGAAGTATTTGACGAAAAAATAGAAGATCTAATGGAAGATCAAATTCCCGATTTAAAATAATAACAGTAATAATAATGTCATCATCGAACGAACTACTGCAACAAATCGTCGTTAATACAGCACCGCTAAGGACAACAATGATGTTAGCGAGTTCAACCAATCCTGAGTTTAATGTGGGTTTTCCAACTGCAATTACAGCTAACGAAATAGCGCAAGCACATACGAGTTTATTATAGTTGGCCAAATATCAGATCAAAATCATTCGGTGGATTACAAGCAAACAACTCGTTAGTATTCGCAAATAAGAATAAACCCGACGGAACTCCAGACTGGCAAGTCGTTGGTATTCCAACGGGTAGTTACCAAATAGAACAAATCAACGATGAGTTCCAACGCAGAATCAAATCTATAACGGGCAAGGAATCCAAAATAACTATTACTGTTCACGAGCCAACGTTATCGTCCGCGATAGAAATAAATTCTGTCGACTACACCGTAGATATTTATCAATCATCGATTAGATCTGTATTAGGATGGCCTCTTATTCCATTAGTTTATAATGGATTACCAGAACCAAAATTTGACGAATTTAAGACAAATGAAGAAAAATAGATAAAACACCAGAATATCGAAGTAAACATCCATGGGTAAGACGCGAAGGAGATCCACCTTTTCTTACGTTGGTCGGTGGT